>CM039502.1:73307550-73401515 GCA_022432975.1 Begonia masoniana
TCTTTAAAAACTACAGCTACCGTTGCCTTTTTAAAACACATCCACCGCTGTCACTATTCATTTTTGTCTTATTCACTCTCCGCTGTCACTATTCATTTTTGGTCTTATTCACACCCACCCCCCTGTCGATGTTCATTTTGTGTCTTATTCACATCCACCGCTGTCATTGTTCATTTTTATTTATTCATATTCCCCGCTCTCGTTAGAAATCACATCTACCGCTATCGTTTTAATAAGCACATCCACCGCTGTCCCCTTATTTTTTGTCTTATCACATCCCCGCTTCAC
This sequence comes from Begonia masoniana, assembly GCA_022432975.1. NCBI lineage: Eukaryota > Viridiplantae > Streptophyta > Magnoliopsida > Cucurbitales > Begoniaceae > Begonia > Begonia masoniana. Next base: position 73,307,839 of record CM039502.1, read on the forward strand.
GTTCATTTGTCTTTATGCATATCCACCGTTCTCTTTAGAAATCCATCTACCGCTACTTTTTAATAAGACATCCTACCGCTGTCACGGTTCACTTTTGTCTTCTTCCTCCACCGTAAATAGTAAATTTCTATTGTAGTTCACATCCACCGGTGAACAGTAAATCATCTCTTTTGTTTTATTCGCATCCACCCGCTGCTACTGTTCACTTTTGTCTTATTCACATCCCCCTGTGAATAGTAAATTTCTGTTTGTAGTTCACATCCACCGGTGAACAATAAATGCTCTCCTTTGTTTATCGCCATCCACGCGCTGCCACTGTTCACTTTTGTCTTACTTCCATCCACCTGTGAATAGTAAAATTCTTTATTAGTCCATCCACCTTGAATAGTAAAGCTGCACTGGTTCTCTCCGTGGGGTGCTCCCGTCTTATTTGTTAAGAAGAAGGATGGGTCCCTGTGGATGTGTATTGACTACCGTGAGCTGAACAAGTTGACTATCAGAAATAAGTACCCGTTGCCGGGAATCGATGATTTATTTGACCAACTACAAGGGGCTCGGGTATTTTCTAAGATTGACTTATGCTCCGGTTATTACCAGCTGAAGGTCAGACCTGAGGACATTCCAAAGACCGCCTTCAGGACTCGATACGGATACTACGAGTTCGTGGTGATGTCGTTCGGGCTGACTAATGCCCCCACGGCATTTATGGACTTGATGAATAGGGTATTCCAGGAGTTCTTGGACAAATTTGTAATCGTCTTCATCGACGACATCCTGGTTTATTCTCGGACTGAAGAGGAGCATAGAGAGCACTTGGCTATTGTGCTGTCAACTCTAAAACAGCATCAATTGTTTGCCAAACTATCAAAGTGCGAATTCTGGTTGAACAAGATTAATTTCCTAGGCCACGTGGTGTCTGCAGAGGGAGTTTCGGTAGACCCGGCCAAGATTCAAGCTGTGAGGGATTGGCCCAGGCCGAGAAATGCCAGTGAGGTACGGAGCTTTATTGGGCTAGCTGGTTATTACAGGAAATTCATCAAGGGATTTTCTGTGATAGCTAAGCCTATGACTAGCTTAACGAGGAAGGAAATCAAGTTCAAGTGGTCTGAAGCTTGTGAGCTAAGCTTTCAGACACTTAAGCAGAAATTGACTACTGCTCCTCTGTTAGTATTGCCAGTTGAAGACGGTAAATTCAGCGTGTACTGTGATGTGTCCAAGGTTGGCTTGGGATGTGTATTAATGCAAGAAGGGAAAGTGGTAGCATACGCATCCCGACAATTGAAGAGCCATGAAGAAAACTACCCTACTCACGACCTTGAGTTAGCGGCAGTTGTATTTGCGCTGAAAGTATGGAGACACCATTTGTATGGACAATCATGTGAGGTGTTTTCTGACCACAAGAGTTTCAAGTACCTCTTTACTCAGAAGGAGTTGAATATGAGACAGAGGCGGTGGTTAGAATTTGTAAAAGACTACGATATTGAGATCAAATACCATCCTGGTAAAGCTAATGTGGTAGCTGATGCACTGAGCAGAATGCCAGCTATTGTGCAACCAGCTATGTCGGCCGTATCAATGCCTTTGAGGACGGAGATACAGAAGTTCGATATGGAGATAGTTTCTGGGCTATCGGCCATACTAGCAGACTTAACGCTACGGCCCTCCGTCCTGGACCGAATTAAGGGAGCCCAGAAGACCAATTCAAAGGAGATGGCTGATATGGTGAGCAAGGTACCAATGGCCTCTTCCGAGTTCAGCTATTTGGGAGATGGTATCCTGAAGTTCAGAGATAGATGGTATGTTCCGAAGGATGAAGAGTTACGGAAGCACATCTTGTCGGAAGCCCACTCATCTTCTTTCTCTGTACATCCCGGTAGCACGAAGATGTATCAAGACTTGAAACTTCACTTCTGGTGGCCGAATATGAATAATGAAGTGGCCAAGTATGTGGAGTCTTGTATGATATGTCAACAGGTTAAAGCTGAACATCAACGACCAAGTGGAATGCTTCAACCTCTCCCGATTCCCGAATGGAAGTGGGAGAACATCACAATGGACTTTGTTGTTGGCCTTCCAAGGACAGCTAAAGGCCACAATAGCATATGGTTCATAGTGGACAGATTGATGAAGTCGGCCCATTTTCTACCTGTGAAGACGACATTCTCCATGGATCAGTATGCTGAGCTATATATTAGTGAGATTGTCAAGCTGCATGGTATTCCGGTGTCAATTGTTTCGGACTGGGATCCTAGATTCACTTCCAGGTTTTGGAAAAGCTTGCAAAGCTCCTTGGGCAGTAGATTGGACTTCAGCACGGCGTTTCACCCACAGACAGACGGGCAATCTGAAAGAACGATTCAGACATTGGAAGATATGTTAAGGGCGTGCGTGCTGGAACTTAATGCTCCTTAGAGTAGATACTTGCCACTCGTGGAGTTTGCCTACAACAATAGCTATCAGGCTACAATTGGCATGGCTCCCTATGAGGCTCTTTATGGCAGGAAGTGTAGATCCCCGTTGTGTTGGGATGAAGTCGGAGAAACCAAGCTTATCGGCCCTGAGATATTACAGCAGATGTCCGAGGTGATAACTACTATCAAACAACGGATAAAAATTGCTCAGAGTCGACAGAAGAGTTATGCGGAAAATAGAAGAAGGGACTTAGAGTTTTCCGAAGGCGATGAAGTATTCCTGAAGGTGTTGCCTTTCAAGGGCATAATGAGATTTGGTAAGAAAGGAAAACTCAGCCCACGGTTCATTGGCCCTTTTCCCATCCTGAAGCGTGTGGGAAACATGGCTTATAAACTACAGTTGCCAGCATCGATGGATGGGGTCCACAATGTCTTCCATGTTTCGATGCTAAGAAAATGTGTACGAGATCCAACTCAGATCGTGAAACAAGTGGACTTTGATATCATGCCGACACTGATGTATGAAGAAAGGCCCATACAGATATTGGATATGTCACTCAAAGTATTGTGAAACAAGGTGGTTCCACTGGTAAAAGTGTTATGGCGCAACCACAATGTGGAGGAAGCCACATGGGAAAGACAAGCGGATGTCAGGGCCCAGTATCCGGAGCTATTCGCTTAGGCAAATTTTGGGGACAAAATTTCTGTTAAGGTGGGTGGAATGTAACACCCGACCTTTTTGCATGTAATTATTTTCCCGAACCATTTCTCGGGATTAATTTAATATAAATGCAATATATGTTTTGTTGGAGAACCAAACTAATGTTTAACTAAGCATAACACTGAGTTTAAAAAGCCAATGGAAGGGTAAATGTGGAAGTAATTAAGGTAGGTGGAAGTGAGCCAATGGTTGAATGACATCTGGCAACTTGATGAAGAAGCTAAGTTCTTCCTCCTACGTGAAACCCTCACTTCTCATCTGTTTCTTCCCACTGCTCTTTATTCTCTCTTCCTGGCGATTTTGACAAAGCAACCATCGAAGATTTACTTCGATCTCCTTAGATTTTCTTCTGCTCCTCCGCTAAGGTAAACATCTGCTAATGCTAACAAGTTTGGACAAGTTTTATGCGGGTTTTTCTCGAAGTTTAGGGTTATGGTATTTTGTGAAAAACTCACTGTCTTTGGATGAAAACACACTGGTTTGTTTTCTAAGGGTTTGAATGAGTTTGGAACAGACTCTTCTGACTTATTTGTTAGCATTTGCAGCTTGTTTATTTTCTAAACGTACATGTACAGGTTCGAACATTTTTGAGGCTTTCCGGCTGACTGCATCGAGGAAAACAGGTAAGTTCATAACCGTAGGTTGGCCCTTAAGGCCCTACATCACGGAGGTACTAGGTTTCCTGTTCTGACGGGTAGTTTTGGCTAGAAATGTTATAGCTTCTGTCCAGTTTGTGTTCTGAGTTGTCTGTGTTTTGCCTCACAATATGCCCTGTTATTTCTGATGACTGTTGTTATAGGTTCAGGCACTGAGAATGTCATGCATACACGTTTTACTGAAAACCCATGCAAAACCAATTTCTGTACACTGTTTGAAACTAATAAGATAAAATTCGACTGAAATGTACCACGTTAAGTGCGAGACGGGGACTGGCCACAGAACTGTTTACTGTTTATCGTTTACTGTACTGTATCCCTGAATGTGCCTGATAGTGCACCCTCCCCCTCCCCCACTATTTGCCAGTTCCCCTATAAGCTCCACTTAATTCTACTGCCACTGTAACTTAATGCTCTGTACTGTCACCGTATTTCTGAAAAACCGCATGCATAGCATTTTGCATCACTGCATTCTGATTATGTCCTTACTGAGTTTTAGACTCATAGGTGAACTCCTTGATGTAGGTACTGAACCCGAACCTGAGGACTTTGTGCCTCAATCTGATGAATAGGTGGCTGGTGGCTCGAGCTCATGGGGGTTTGGTTGCTGCAGCCAGACATAGTCTTCCGTCCTGAGGTTTAAGTTTTTTGTGATGTCTATATCTGTAAGGTTTTCTGGAAAATTCTGGTTTTGTGGTAAAAGCCCTGTAGAAAACTTCTGTTTTGGGAGTTTCTATAAATATATGTTAAGTTTCGTACTGTCTTTGAAATTTTGAAACAATGTATAGATTCTGTTTCAATGTTTAAACCCGCTGTATTTGACAGTTAAGTTTGTATTCTAGAGTATTCTGGAATTTGTTTGGGATATTCTCTGATAATCTGTGCATGGATTATCTCTGGTTTTGGAATAATCCATGCAGTTGTTTTCTTGATCTTCTGTTAGGTTTTCTAACTTCTGTCATGTTCCCATGCATGTTTTAAAACCGTGTTTAGAATCGGGTTTGAGGGTTTGAAGTTTTCTGTTCCTATGACTTCCCGGTAATGTTGTCAAGCTTTTGCTTTAAAAGCTGCATCTTCCGATTTCGTTCACTGCCTGCATCCACCGGTGACGTCATCAAAGTCATCCGCCCAGTGTATTTATGTCTTCCGGCTGATGTCAGCATAAGTCATCCGCCCAGTTTAAAACTCCGTCTTCCGGCTGACGTCACCCAAGCCATCCGCCCAGTGCAAATATGTCTTCCGGCTGACGTCATCTCAGTTTTTCTGCCAGTATAATGCTTATATCTTCCGGTTGACGTCATACATCTTCCGACTGACGTCATCTTCTCATCCGATCTCAGTTACTGTCTGTGTCTTCCGCCTGACGTCACCCATCTTCCGGCTGACGTTACCTCCTCTTCTGCCCAGTTTTACTCAGCCTCTTCCGCTGAATACTGTTCGCCTTTTTGTCGTATCTGAATCCATCGATAGCTCAAATCTTCCGCCTGACGTCATCTCCGCTTCTGTCTTTGCATTTACATCTTCCGGCTGACGTCATTCAAGTCTTCCGCTGCTCCTTTAAACTAAGTCTTCCTTCGGTTATTCGCCTAAGTCTTCCGCCAATGTTTCCTGTTTCCTCCTCTGCCAGCCTTATGCTAATTTCTGTTCTGTTATCCATTATTGAATCCTGTTTTAAATTTCTACACCCGAGAACTCTCTCTCTCCCTGTAAATATTTTCTGTTACTCACTTTAGTTTCTCCCTCTCTATAAAGTTACGTTTTTTTTTTAGGGTTTGCGATGACAGTGCATGTTTCCTGTTATTCGATTCTGTTTCTCTGTAAATATTTTAAAAGTATAATGTCCACTGTTTTGACCGATCTGTTTCAAAAAAAAATAGTCACCGTTTTCCGTCCACTGTCCCGGAGTGATAGCTCTGATCTCGGACCCCGATCGGGTTCCGGTTTTGGGCTGTCACATAAACAACTTGGCCGAATTAAAGAGAAACAGAAACTGTTCTAGTTGAAGCCCTATTTTCCAGATTTTCTCTAACCTCAATCAATACTCAATTTCTTTTCATAAAACCATTCACCAATATGCTTTTATGGTTTAAACAGCATAAAAAGAGAGAAGAAGCCAACAATAACTCCCAAATTTTCGTGCATCACATAATAGGGTTCATTCATTCTAAATAAAATCCATAAAAAAACTTAAACTCCTTTAACATCAAACTATACCTTAGGTAAACATAACGTAAAATCTAATTTACTATGAATTTTGGAAGAAAAGAGAAGCTTTTTCTTCATGGGGAGGAACCTTCAGAAATGGAGGAGGAAATCGTGGGGAAGAAGTTACACAAAATGAGGTTTATCTTCCTTTAAGTTAAAAGATAACTATCACCATTTTAAAATGATATTAATAAAAGATAAATAGGCAGCACAAAAATTTGGACTTTAACTTTTAAATTTTAACTTTCACCAATATCAAATGTGTAGAGACTCCTATCTAGAGACTGTTAACTTAGACTGTGTTTAGTATAACTATGTTTTTTGATGATTGTGATTAATGTAAAATATATAAATATAAAATGATGAAAATTAGCAATGAATGATATTTATAATTATGTATGTGAATCGTGGTAGTATCTGTTTGGGAATGCCCTTTAAAAATTGTATTATCTTTTCTAACGATTTTGGTAAAGTGTTGGTAGTCGAGTCTGGTGCATGAAAAATGGTAAAAGAACATCGACCGAATCAAAGCAGACTTGAAGATCATCGACCAGATATATCAACCGAACAACACAAAGTCGACCAATGGCAGATCCAATAGATTATCAATCGAAGTCGTCCTTGGGAATTACATCGTCCAGACTTAGAAGACAACAGAAAGCTTTGTCGTCCAGATTTTAGAAGTCATTCGAAATCAACGTCGTCCAGGCTTTGAAGTCAACAGAAAGCTTTGTCGTCCAGACTTTGAAGTCAACAGAAAGCTTTGTCGTCCAGACTTAGAGTCATCCGAAATCAATGTCGTCCAAAACAAATAAAGATGCCGAACTAATAACGAAGTCATTCGAACAAAGATTTCGTCAGCTAGAAGAAAATCTTCTGAAAGTGACTTCGACCGAATAAAGACTTCATCCACTTGCATAACATCTTTCGAATTAAGAAGCCTTCCACCGAGCGTGATAGCGACTCCAGATCTCAACGGCTAGTCTTCTGCGTACGGACTCTTCACAACGGTCATATTTTCTGTACGAAAAACAAAGAGTCGTCTGAATGATAAGCGAATTACAGACGAGTATAAAAGGAAGAATAGAAGCTCGAGAGAAAATCTTTTGCCAATTTTTACAATTATCTCTTAACTCTCACAAGCAAAAGTTCTGTAATACTCTACGACTCTCTACATCTCTCTACTCATAAACTTGAGATTCTATTTTGAGAGAGTGTAGTTCTTGTCCTCTATACTGATTAACATTGGAAGTGTAAAGGCAGCGATTGACGCCCGTAAAATTCAATCGAAGTGTAAAGGCAGTTGATTGGCGCCCGTGAAGTCCAATCAAGTTTTCTCGTGGAAGAGAAGTAGTGAATCTTCAAGGAGAAATTCTTGAAGCGTGGACATAGGCAAGGTTAGCCGAAGAACGTAAAAATCACGGTGTTATTTTTTTTCTTTCTCTGTTAATATATTTTAAGTAATCTATATGCAGTAAGTAAATTAAGATTAAGAGAGAAAAATCTAATTCATCCCCCTTCTTAAACAATAACGGTCCTATAATTGGTATCAGAGCGAGGTTAATATTTGTCTAATTGTGATTAAAAGAATATTTGCATATCTAGAAATGGAATTCAACACAAACACAACACACATAGAGAGACAATCTATTTCTAGACTCCCATTTTTTTATGGTAACGACTATGTATATTTGAAAGCTAGGATGATAATTTTTGTTCAAGCTATGGATTATGAAATATGGACTATAATTGAAAATGGTCCTTTTAAGGCTGTCAAAACTGAAAATGGAGTCAGTGTTCCTAAATTGACTTGTGAACTAACTGACTCGGACAAGAGAAACCTAAGTTTAAATGCTAAAGCTATAAACACCCTATATTGTGCACTGAATAGAGATGAATTTAATAGGGTACAAGGTTGCGAGAGTGCACAAGAAATATTGGCATTTACTTGAAATCACACATGAGGGAACTAATCAAGTTAAAGAAAGTAAATTGAGTATGCTTGTGCATGAATATGAATTATTTTCAATGGAAAATGATGAGACTATTTCTTCTAAGTTTACTCGCTTTACTAACGTTACTAACAGTTTAAAAGTTCTTGTTAAAGTTTATTCAAACAAAGAGTTAGTTAGGAAGATTCTGAGGTGTCTACCAAGAGGATGGCAACCAAAGGTGACAGCCATCCAAGAAATAAAAGATCTCAAAGTGATGAATCTTGAAGAACTCATCAGATCTCTCATGACACATGAGATCACAATGAGAGCTAACGAGAAGGAGGATCTCAAAGAAAATGAAACCTCCAAAAGAAGACATATTGCTCTCAAAATCTTATCAAGCAAGCAAGATGAATCGGAGCAAGAAGAGGACGATGAGGAGATAGCTTTCATCACAAGGAGGTTTACCAGATACAAATCACGAGAATTTCTATTTTTCCTCGAATTTTTCATCGATAGGAAAAGGATTTAATCCTTTTAAGAAAGAAAGTTTTTGATCGAAATATAAATCAAACGAAAGACCCTTTAACTATTAAAGGGTTAATAGAACGAATCACCCTTTTACCACTAAACTATACCCGCTACAATGCTATTATTGCATATAAATCGACCTTTTGTCGAACACAAAAATAGGTCCTAGTAATAAGTAATAAAAAAATAGGATCAGAAAAAAAATCATGAAAATGAGAGCGTTGACATATTTTTATCAGGAAGACTAATGAGATTAGTAAACGAGGACTCATTTAACTAATTAAATGATAAGTTTTTTTTATTCCAGTAAAAAAAAGTAAATAAAAAAAGAAAGAATAATAAGCTTTGATTCTCTATCATTTGATTCTGTATCATAGGAATCGAAATAATCCTTCTTATGATATGATTGTTGTTTCGATTTTTGTTATTTTATTTCAAAAGTTTTCAAACGATTCATTGGAACAAAAAAAAAAAGCCCGGCTAGGTACTGACCAGGCCAGGCCGTGGAAAGAAAAAGGGACTTTTCGGACGACAAGGTACTTTTATTGATTTGATTTATTATTTAATATATATATATTTTCATTTTATTTTTTATTTTCTTAATTTATTCAAAATTTTATTTATTAACATTTAATAGATTGGTATTTATATATTCAAATATTGGATTGTAGATATCTCTTTTGAGCCCTTACTTTATTTAAAATCTAATTGGAATTGGAATTTCTGATAAAAGTATATAATTAGCATAATACCTAATAATGAAAATACCATCAAATCGGAAAGAAACAGTTCTAAGACGAAAACTCTGATCTTGTTTCACAGATTCTTCCAAATGCAAATAACATTCTTTCACTCGGTTTATCTCTTTACTTGGTGACGAAATCGAACTGAAGGTAGCTCTTGAAAAGCTAGTTGATAGAATCTAATTCATTGAAATTCCGTCCAGTAAAATAGAAGAATTAGAAATCTCTAAAATAATAGATAAGAATATCGCAAATAAAGCCATTCCAATACCCATCAAAGGAGTAGTTCCCCACCCAGGAGCTACTTTCCCATATTCTGAATTTAACGCATTATCCACACATGTCATACATCTTTCATATAGGATGGTCTTAGAAAGCACCTAAGTGTTGGACATTTGCATGATACAGGCAGCAAGAAGAAGCAGTAACCTGAGCCCGTTTGGAAGCGTGGACCAGACAATAGGCGTTTGTCGAAGCAAGATAGCGGGCTGAACATGACGAGGAAATGAAAAAAGATGATTCAAGATGCACCCAAGCATGTTATCTATATTATATAAAGGGGGGATGCTCAAACTCTTTCTTCTCAACTGTGTTCTTTTACACAGAATAACTACCCACTGGTACGAAAAGCACTCACTGATATCTCACCCCCCCTTTCCTAAGGGGAAGGTAGACGCGAGTATGCGACAGGAGTCCCTCTCCACCTAAAAAGGTATCCAATAAGTTCTTCCAGAACCCGCAGCAGATTTCCTCACTTATACAAATATGCGATTCATTCTATATTTGTATAAGTATAGTGTATAGCAAGTTCGATTCGGTTCTGTTTTGGACCGAACAGAACCGAACTCATCGGTTTCAGTTTCAATTTCCAAACCCGAAACTAAAATCAAAACCGATTGACTTATACCAGACCCGAACCAAAATTTTTAGTTTCAGTTTGGTTCGGGTCTGGTCGGTTCCTGCTCCTTTGACCACGTTGACTTGGCTGCTTCACTCCACGACTCCTTGATGGGCCCTTGCTGCTGCCTCTTCCTGGAAGTCAGTTGTTCTCTCCAAGAAGCTTATCCATCTTCACAGCAAATCTTTTGAATTTTGATGCATCAAATATTTAGGATAAAAGAAATACCGAATCACTAACAAAAATAGAAACAATCTAACAACATTCAAAATTTTGAAAGACAGAAAACAGATTACATAGCAGAATCATCAATCATGTAGCAGTAAAAAAGGATTTAGGCTTGAAAGACAGAAAACATATTAAAATAGCTAAAGAAAAAAAAAAGAAATTACAGCCTAAAAGTTTTCATCTTTTCGAGTAAAAATAGAAATCTGGTTTTGGCAAAAGAATTCTAATCTGCAGCAAGAAACTCGAATTCGAATAGCCAAGAGACATTCCTCTTTTTGAACACAAACAGTACAGAAAAGCAGAAGCCAACCGTTTTATTGATGAAGACAATTGATCAGTCGGAGCGCAAATCGAAGGCGGGACAGTGAGCTGGAGCGTGAATCGGAGCGAGGAGTCGTCACTCGTCTGTCGTCTGTCGGAGCTTGTCGTCTGTCGCTCGCTGGAGCACCAAGGAGCCATCACCCGTCAATCCTCTGTCGCTACCGCTGGAGCACCGAGGAGTCGTCGGTCGTCTGTCGCTTCGCTGGAGTGGAGGCTGGCTAGAGGAGTTGAGCGATGACGAGGAGTTCAGTTCATGACCTAAACCGAAAATCCCGAGTCCCCGACACCCTAAGGCCTAATCATTAATCAACCCTTCAGGTTTCTGTTTTTCAATTCGGTTCAAGTTTGACTTCCACCCAAACCAAATCCGTAAGCTTATTAGTGAGCCCGACCCAAACACAAAAAACAACTCCTGCACCCGAACCGACCCGAACCAAACCCTTGGGCTGGTTCGGTTCCTCGGGTCGGTTTTGGGTCTGCCCACCCCTAAAGCCAGGACACATCAAGGCTGATTGTCCACAAACAAAGAAAAGCAAAAAGAAATTCAAGAAGAGAGCAATCAAGGCCACCTAGGATGACAGTGAAAGTCACATTTCTTCAGAAGACGAGGAAGTTGCCAACCTGTGCTTCATGACACACGAAAATGAGGTTAGTTGTAACTGTAACTGTAACACCCGGGATTTTAAGAATAATAAAATAGGTTGTTTTAATTAATTTAAAGAAAAGTGAATGGTTTTAGGTTCGAGTATTTTTCAGTGAAATTAAGTTGTGGGTTATAATTTAAGAATTAGATTTGATTAATTTAAGTTATGTTAGTTATTGGGTTAATTAGTTATGCTCGGGAGTTTCGATGGAGGAGTTAGACCGAGGGTGAGGTAAGAGATTTATCGATGGTTCGTTACGTTATTACTGAATGTACGAGAGGGTAAAACGGTAATTAGCTAGTTTAAATTAAAGAAATAGTTTTAGTTTATTATTATTACTATTATTATTATTAAAATAAAATCAAACAACAGAATAGCCGAAGCTATTTCGCGTCGCGCGAGGAGCAGGGGAGACGGAGGCGAAGGAGAAGCGACGATCAGCCGAGCAACCACTGGCGGTTTTCGGTGTTCTCCAGCCAGACGACGGCGACGAGCGGTTGCCGGCCCCTCTCCGCGCACGAACCGAACGGTAAGCCCTAGTTTCTCCATGTTTCGGGTCTATTCAGGGCCGAGAGTGACGAGCCGGATTTGGCTCCGATCACCGGCCATTTTTGATCACCTCCGGCGTGGATTTGCCGACCCTTGGTCCGGCTTGGGTCGCCTGGTCGTGATGAGCCCGATTTGGGCGAAAAACAGTGAAGGCCGATTTGGGGCATTTTGGTTTTGGTGTGTGTAACTCGGGATTTTGGTTATATTAGTCAAATTGAAGGTGTGGGTGGTCGATTGGTGAAGAATTTGGTGGAATTTGATGGAAAATCAGAAAAGGGGAAATTTCTGGGTGAAGGGCAGTTCAGGTTTTCTAATTTTTGACCTAGATACGGTCATTTGTTTTAAAATTCCTTTTGGCAAGTTAAAATAGGTTGTTAGAGGAGTACATGGCCGCTGGAATCGTTCGATTCCGATATCCGACGCAAAAATTACGCGCGTTCGAAGCTTCGGGTCGGTTTTTACCGAACCCAAATTAGTGGCCCGTTTAGTTAGGTTTTAGTTGGATTAGACTAGAAATATAGTTTGAAAGTTAATTGGTGAAAGTAAACTTGATTTAATGAAGTTTGGCTATTTGTCGTAGGTAGAGCCGTAGGTGGACAGGTAACCGAGTATCCTCAGCGAGCTAGGACGCCAAGTAAGTAGTGGTAGCTATTCCTTCGCCTTCGGGCCTACACCATAGAATGGTAGGGTTATTTACTTCGTGTTGTGTTGTGTTGTGTTGTTGGTTTCATGTGGTATTGTATATTTGAAGCATGCATCATGGTATAGCACGTTAGGTACGATTAGTGGCATTGTTTGGCATTGTGTTTGGCATTATGAGCATGAATGTAATCAGATAAAGTGAATTGTAAAATGCATCTCGAATAGTGTGCCTTGTCGGGCTGAGGTGCTGGTGTGTAGCACCCCGAAGGGTACTCTATGAGAGATGATCGGCTAAAACATATATTGCATTTCGAATAGTGTGCCTTGTCGGGCTGAGGTGCTGGTGTGTAGCACCCCGAAGGGTACTCTATGAGAGGTGAACGGCTAAAACATGTAATCCTGAATAGTGTGCCTTGTCGGGCTGAGGTGCTGGTGTGTAGCACCCCGAGGGGACCTCTATGAAGGATGGTGGTTCTGAGTGTGGCCATCCTAGACGGTTATAGGATGTGTGCCAACTCATTTCACACGGCTTATGAAACGATTTAAAGCAACGAACAACAAATAAACACAACTGAGCGGTAGAAACTGCATGGGTTAGGTTGATTGCATTGTATTGTTGTCTCATTCGTTACTCCCTACTTGCTAAGCGTAAGCTTACGTGTGTGTGTGTGTTCTGTGGTGTAGGTGACGACAGGAGTACAGATTAGAGCTACGAGGAAAGCTAGGATTGGGACACAGTCGATGATGTACGCGGTATGTCGGTGCGGGCAATTGTCGGGGCGTCTCGACCATGGTCTTCGGAAAGACGTGGGTGGAACCGTACTTTTGGGGTCGTGTATAATTTACAATTATTTTGGTAGTTTGTAGAGTTATTGCATTGCATAGCTATTTGTAGTTGGTGTATATAATCATAGTTAAGGGTGATATGTCTCCCTATATTATGGACTTTCTTCATTTAGGGATGCTAGTATTTTAGTTTCCTCCTTACTAATATTTGGAGGTTTGATATTCTGGATTGGTTGGGGTTTATTCGTTTGCAGGTACCTAGCATTTTGGGGGCGCCATTTTCAGGCGTTACTTTGCCGAAATTTTCGGGAAGGACGCCGTGGTGCTTAAAGGTTCGGAGTAAGGGAATTAGTGAGTCTAGGCAGCTAGGTATGACATAAGAGAGTTTCGGGAGTTTAGTTTTAAATTCCATTGTGTCAGTCCTAATTTATGATTTAGGGTTTATGATAATTATTTTAAATTAGGTTTTAACGTAGGATTGGTCAGTAAAGTAGCGCACCGAGCCAGGGTGGGTTCGGGGGCGTTATAGTAACACCCGGTTCTTTAGAACTAAGTCTTATTTCTTTCTAAAATTAATGACACACTTTAAATGGTGATAGTAAATGTAGGGTTATTGAGTAACTAGGCAAGGGTATAAGAGTAACTTGAAATTTATTAAAGGGAAGAGATTTAGTGATAAATGCACTATAGCCGCCACTGTTTCATCTTTACTCCTTTCGGTATTCGACTCAAGCTCAGCAGAGCTCTCGGCGATTCTCCCACCCGATTTCCCTTTCAACCTGGTAAGTTTTCCCCATTTCTCTCGGGTTTAAGCAGTTAGACAACTGAGGGAGTATAATGTGGGGATTTCGCGGATGTTGTGAATGAGAGTAGATTCGGGTTTAGTGTAAAATTTGGGGATGCTCTGTGAATAGAACTCCTAACTGTTCACTTAGGTTTTCTGAATGCTTTAGAATGAGGATTTGTAAGGATTGGCTTGATGCTCTGTTTATGGTTCTAGGTGAGCAATTTCGAAGCAACCCCTAACCGAGTATTCACCAGGAATCCAACTAAGTGAAGTATTGTGTGTGCCTTCGGGCCTACATCACAAAACAGTAGGGTTATGCATGTTTGAGTGTTTTCTTTATGTCATGCATCATGTTTTTGAAGAAACACAAAAATGAATTTACATGGAATGAATGGTAAGGCAAGAACAGAACGTGTTATGATAGTTATTAAGGGAACTAATCCGCCCCTTAATTGATGTAGTGGATTTATAAAATTGGGAGATTGATCCCACTCCCAAGGGAACTGAGGGATCAGATTAGCTATTAAGGGAATCCATCCGCCCCTTAATCGAGCAGAGGATGTATAACATTGGGAGGATTGATCCCACTCCCAAGGGAACCGAGGAATCAGATCAGTTATGAATGAATGTAAATGCAACTGAGATGAGAAAGTAGAAATTTGCATATTTAGGAATTTTGTCTTTCAGCTTTTCAGCATCTCATTTTCTTACTGCTTTACTTACTTAGCATTAGGCTAATAGATGAGTTTTGTGATGTAGGTGTTGAGGATACTGTAGGTGATTTCCTTGTGTGCACAGATGAATAGATGAGGTTGGAGGAGTACATTCATGCTTCGGTCTAGTAAACTGATGAGGCGGGTTAACTGTGTCAGTAGTATGAAGGTTTAGTTGACAATGTTTTCAATTTAAGTGGGTTGAATTTTCATGACCGTAGTGGTTTCAATGTTTTGAATACCTTTTTTTTTTTAGATTTACTGATAATAGTATTCTGTTGGATTGTACGTTGTATTCACTGGATTTTAGTAATGCAATAGTTTGAATTGTTTCTGAATGGTTTCATGAAGTGAGTAAATCCTTTCCGTAGTTTAGAGTTTGTGTTCTGTTCTCTGTCGGTAGAGGACTATCGATAGATGAAGTCTATCGGCAGATGTTGAGTTGTTATTCTGTTCTCTATCGATAGATGAAGTCTATCGGCAGATGTTGAGTTGTTATTCTGTTCTCTATCGATAGATGAAGTCTATCGGCAGATGTTGAGTTGTTATTCTGTTCTCTATCGATAGATGAAGTCTATCGGCAGATGTTGAGTTGTTATTCTGTTCTCTATCGATAGATGAAGTCTATCGGCAGATGTTGAGTTGTTATTCTGTTCTCTATCGATAGATGAAGTCTATCGGCAGATGTTGAGTTGTTATTCTGTTCTCTATCGATAGATGAAGTCTATCGGCAGATGTTGAGTTGTTATTCTGTTCTCTATCGATAGATGAAGTCTATCGGCAGATGTTGAGTTGTTATTCTGTTCTCTATCGATAGATGAAGTCTATCGGCAGATGTTGAGTTGTTATTCTGTTCTCTATCGATAGATGAAGTCTATCGGCAGATGTTGAGTTGTTATTCTGTTCTCTATCGATAGATGAAGTCTATCGGCAGATGTTGAGTTGTTATTCTGTTCTCTATCGATAGATGAAGTCTATCGGCAGATGTTGAGTTGTTATTCTGTTCTCTATCGATAGATGAAGTCTATCGGCAGATGTTGAGTTGTTATTCTGTTCTCTATCGATAGATGAAGTCTATCGGCAGATGTTGAGTTGTTATTCTGTTCTCTATCGATAGATGAAGTCTATCGGCAGATGTTGAGTTGTTATTCTGTTCTCTATCGATAGATGAAGTCTATCGGCAGATGTTGAGTTGTTATTCTGTTCTCTATCGATAGATGAAGTCTATCGGCAGATGTTGAGTTGTTATTCTGTTCTCTATCGATAGATGAAGTCTATCGGCAGATGTTGAGTTGTTATTCTGTTCTCTATCGATAGATGAAGTCTATCGGCAGAAGTTGAGTTGTTGTTACGTTGTCTAGCGGATTGCTCCTCATGGAACCAGCCATCGCATGATACAGATGTATTTTGTCGTTTAGTAATCGATATATGTAGCTTGTTTTACTGGTGGATGTATGATAAAACCGATCGGATGATGGCTGACGTCACCGGTGGATGTAGGAAGTGTTTTGTCATTTTGTGACCGGATGATGGCTGACGTCACCGGTGGATGTAGGAAGTGTTTTGTCGTTTTGTATCAGGTTGATGTAGCCAAAGTTTTGTCGCTTGTCACCAGGGAAGCCTTCTGGTTCCAATTTCAGCCTCTTCCGTTGACTTTGCTCGGCGGTAGATATGTTTGACTTCTGTAACTTTTCGAGTATTTCACGATTTAAACCCTTATTTCCTTTGGCCGATTGTTTCTTACTATTCCAACCGATTATTCAAACATTTCTTTTATATAGTTTTGTTTAACCCTATTTTTGCTTAAATGATTTCCGCTGCTAGTTTTTTTTTTTTTAAATATTTCGAGGTTTTAGAAAATGTCAAATTTTGACTTTCGAGCGAAATTTTAAATTTTGTCCAAAGTTTCTTAGTTATATTCGGGTTAAGTGTAGCGAACCGAGTTTATATAATTCGGGGCGTTACAGTAACGCCCCAAGTTTCCACGACCCGGTTCGCTACAGGGACTACTCTGAGCTAAGCGACTCCCTAGACTACTATCTCGCCCACTTAAATTGTTTCCTCCAATTCAATACATTTTCTTAGTCCGATTTGTTAGGCACCGCGGCATTCTTCCCCCGAAAATTTCGGCAGAGTAACGCCTAAAATGGCGCCTCCCAAAATGCTATGTACCTGCATAACATAAATCCAGAATATTCCTAACCATCTAACCAACCAACAAAATCTCCAAACAATCATCGTACCAGCAATAAAATGCTATCGACCAAAATAAAGAAAATCCACAGTATAGGGTGACACATCACCCTGTATTATGACTATATACAACAAAATACCCAATGTCCCGAAACACTCAAAAGAAATCCTACTCCCTATCAACATCATGCCACGGCTCCATGGGTCGGGTCGCCCTAACACTGCTATCAGCCGGGGCCCTGGTCGCACGTCACCAACTGTCAGCTAACCCTGGTCAGGTTCTCGGTACTCACCCTCCTGCTCGGCAGTACCTACACCACAGAACACACTATAAGCTCAAAGCTCAGAAAGTAGAGTGATTGAAAATAAGCATGAAGTATAAAAAACTAGTTACGCAATCCTAACACAAGCAGGTCACTACACACGTCGTCATCATCTCACGTTTGTAACGGTCCTCGGGGCGTCACGTATCGCCGTCCCCCGATTTAACCTCGACCACATGGCGTTACGAATCGTCGTCCCACATGGCCAGGTGGCACCGTTCCTCGCCCTTACAACGGTCCCCGGGGCGTCACGTATCGCCGTCCCCCGGTTTTAACCTCGACCACGTGGCGTTACGAATCGCAGTCCCATGTGGCCAGGTGGCACCATTCCTCGCCTTTATAACGGTTCCCGGGGCGTCACGTATCGCCGTCCCCCGGTTTTAACCTCAACCACGTGGCCAGGTGGCACCGTTCCTCATCTCCTTTACTCTCCTATGCTTAAAACATACTGCATGCTAACCGTAATGTACTCACCACGACTGCACCCACACATCACATACATACCTACGACTCACAACGTGTACAAAACTCACAACATGTATACAACTGTGGTGTAGGCCCAAAAGGGCCTCTCAAGCATTTACAACCACACTACTACTTACCTGGCGTCCTAGCTCGCTCGGGTTTAACACGTAGCATCACCTACGGCTTCACCTAGCATAATTAAAAATTCTTGTTAATACTTAGGCTTAAACTCGCCAATTTAATCTGAAACTAATTTTCTAACTTAACCCGACTCTTACCCAATTAAACAGGTCACTAATTTGGTTTGGTTAAAAACCAGCCCGAAACTTCGAACGCGCGTAACTTTTTCTACGCTTGTCGAAATGACTTGATTTTGGCGGCCACGTACTCCTCTAACAACCTAGTTTAACATACCATGAGAGAATTTAAAACGAATAATCATAGTAAGGTCAAAACTTTAAAAAACAGAACTGGTTTTTAGGAATTCCAATTTTCCATTTTTGGTTTTTCAACAAACTCATTCAATCCATCACCAATTCATCACATTCTAACCTATTAAGCAAAATTTAAACAAATCCGAGGTTTCCAATTTCAAAACCCGGACCACAGCCCCGACCCCCCCCCCCCCCCCCCTTCCCTTTCCTCTTGGCTTCACCCCTGAAACAGGGGTATTTCAGCCCAACTGAGGATCGCTCATCGCACACCCAAATTCCCCCTTATTTTCGTCGCCAAAACAACAAGAAAACTAGGCCAACATGCTCCATCAATCAGACCACACCTCGGCCGCGCATAAGAGAGGAAACAGGGAGAAGAACTCACCTCTTTTTGTCTAATGTGTGCATGAAATCGAAGGGGAAGAGTGGGGTTTCAGTTCACCGGAGTTCGCTCGTCGGAATGATGGCCGAGATGTCGGGGTTGTCGGAGGAAAACGCCGGCCTCTCTCTCGCCGGGGCTCGGTTGCAAACAAACTGAATGGCTTCTTCGCGAAGCCATTCAGTTTAAAAATGTATTTTATTTTTTTTTAGTATTTATTTATTTATTAACTAATTTACTACATTGCCCTCACGTGTTTGAACTTCCGTATTTCCGTTAAGTTCGCGTCCTCTCGACCTAATCTTTTGGAAAATTCTCTTCCAAATAAATTCCTAAGCTTTATTAAGCTAATTAGCCTGTTAAATCTTTCACGGAACTCTAACAGGACTTTAAATTTATTCGGTAAATTTTCTAGGTTATTACATTAGCCATTCTTTTAGTGATAGTGAAAATGAAGATGGTGAGCTAATTGATGCATTCAATAACTTAGTTAAACAATATAGCATGCTTAAGTCCAAATACAACTCTTTAAAGAAGGAAAATGCAAACCTGGTCGAAAAGCATGCTAAGGAGTGTATTTTGCATGAAAAGGAGATAGATGATCTTAAGAGTAAAAATGAGAACTTGAATAACATTGTTCTTAAATTTACTAACGGTAGTAAGAACTTAAACATGCTGTTAGGTAGTCAAAGAGTGACATTTGATAAAGCAGGTTTATGATATGAAAAATCTAATAAAAAGAAAATTTACAAGAATTTCTTTGTTAGGTCATCTACTTGCCACGCATGTAATGAGATAGGACATAAATCATATGAATGTCTACTAAAATTAGGAAAGATTAAATCTGGCAGGGGATTACAATGGGTTCCTAAGGGAACGAAACCTAACACTAGGATCCAAAAGATTTGGGTACCTAAGAAGAAACTTGATTACTGTTTTGCAGGTTGATTGCTCTCTCGGGAAAAATCAATGGTACCTTGATAGTGGATGCTCGAGGCATATGACGGGAGACTCAACAAAGTTTGCCTTTGTCAACAAGAAGAAAGGGAATGTCACATTTAGTGGAAATCAAAAAAGGCAAAATTATTGGCATCGGCAATATAAGTAACCCTTCTAACCTCATCATTGAAAATATTTTATTAGTATAAGGGTTAAAAGACAATTTATTAAGTATTAGTCAATTATGTGATAAATGGTATAAAGTAGCATTCAAATCTAAATCATGCACTATTAAAGATAGTACAAGCAGTAAAATTTTATTAATTGGCTATAGTAAAGAAAATATTTATACAATTGACTTAGACCACTTGATTATGTTGATTAAAAGTGTTTTGTTGTAAATTTACTTGTTGATAGTTAGACTTGGCATAGAAGACTAGGTCACGTAGGTATGGACACCTTAGCTAAGATTACTAAGAATAATTTAGTTAGAGGGATTCCAAAAATATCATTTGAGAAGAATAAAGTTTGTGAAGCTTGCCAAATGAGCAAGCAAATCAAAAATTCCTTTGCATCAAAGAATGCAATTTCTACATCCAAGCCTCTACAACTACTTCACATGGACATTTTTGGTCCTTCAAACATTGCTAGTCTAGGAGGAAAATATTATGCCTTTGTCATTGTAGATGATTTCTCTAGATTCACCTGGGTATTCTTTCTAAAGTCAAAGGATGAAACTTTTGATACCTTCTCTAGCTTTAGGAAGAGAGTTCAAAATGAAAAGGAGCTCACCATTGTTGCTATTCGTAGTAATCATGGTGGAGAATTTGAGAATGTGCGATTTGAACTTTTGTGCCTCAAACATGGAATTAAGTACAATTTCTCATCTCCTAGAACCCCTCAACATAATGGTGTTGTTGAGAGGAAGAATAGGTCTTTTCAAGAGCTTGCTCGAACCATGCTCAATGAAAACTCTCTTCCAAAATATTTCTGGGCAAAAGCTGTTTCCAGAGCTTGTTATGTACTAAACCGGATTTTCATAAGACCTATTCTAGAGAAAACTCCTTATGAGCTTTAAAATGAAAAAATCCCTTCTATCAAGTACTTTAGAGCCTTTAGTTGTAAATGTTTCATTCTTAACACCAAGGATAACTTGGGAAAATTCGATTTCAAATCTAACCTTGGAATTTTTCTTGGTTATTCCCTATCCAATAAGGCTTATAGCGTCTTTAACAAAAGAACTCTAGTTGTTGAAGAATCTGTTAATGTCAATTTTGATGTGAATCTTCAAGATTCAATCAATGTAGAAGAATATGACAATTTGGAAAAGCAAATGGATTCTCTCTCCTTAGACAAACCTGCTGAAACCTTTCAAGAAGAAAATTTCCTAGATCCTTCTTCAAATTCTCTAGACATTGTCTCAGTCAAGGATTAAAATGCTGCTCTTCCTAAAGATTGGAAATATGTAAAAGATCATCCTTTAGATGAAGTTCTAAGTGATCCAATATTAGGAGTCAAAACTAGAGCCTCCCTTAGAAATCTCTGTGCAAATGTAGCCTTCATCTCTCAAATAGAGCCTAAGAAGTTTGAAGAAGCCGAATTAGATGAAAATTGGATAGTTGCTATGCAAGATGAATTAAAATAATTCGAGAGGAACAATGTATGGGAACTTGTTCCAAGGCCCAAAGATCATCCCATTATAGGAACAAAATGGGTGTTCAAGAATAAACTGGATGAAAATGGTGTTGTTGTTAGAAACAAAGCTAGGTTAGTTGCCAAATGTTACAACCAAGAAGAAGGAATAGACTTTGAAGAAACCTTTGCTCCCGTAGCTAGACTAGAATCTATTAGGATGCTCTTAGCCTATGCTTGCTATAAAAACTTCACATTCTTTCAAATGGACGTTAAGAGTGCATTTTTAAATGGTTATACCTTGAAATAAGTTTATGTAGAGCAGCCCTTAGGATTTGAAGCCTATGACAAACCTGACCATGTATATAAGCTCAAGAAGGTTTTATATGTACTGAAGCAGGCTTCTAGAACTTGGTATGATAGGTTGAAGAATTTTCTTGAGGAAAGGAAGTTCAAAAAGAGTAAAACTGATTCAACCTTATTTACCATGCAAAAGGACAGAGAAATACTCATCGTATATATCTATGTCGATGACATTATATTTGGTTCTACTAATGTCTCACTGTTTGATGAATTCTCCTCCCTAATGCAAAGTGAATTTGAGATGAGTATGATGGGAAAGTTAAAATTCTTTTTAGGTTTTCAGATTAGTCAAACACCAGATGGCATTCTCTATATCGATGACATTATATTCGGTTCTACTAATGTCTCACTGTGTTTTTAGATTATATGATTAATCGATAAATTTGATTTATTAGATAAATCAACTGCTAATGAAATTTAGTAGATTTGATTAGTTAAGATTTATTTTTAAAAATTAGTTTTTGTTAAAATAAATCTGAAAAAATTAATTAAAGAGATCTATAAAAATGTCAAATTTAATTTGATAAAAAGGGTGAGAGTTAGTGAGTTAGAGAGATCTAATCCCTTTGAGGTAAAAAGGTATGATATTTCCCGGATTTGGTTTTAGAAAAACGTTTTCTAAGATCAAAGAGAGACGTTTCATATGTTGAGAACACATCTCTCCATAACTATAAGAGTATGTTATTTTTGTAAGGCAGACGCTCACACGTCAGGAATTTAAGTGAAAAGATTTTCAGAGAAGATTCGACGGTTTCAAAAGTACTTGATCCTAAATTAAAGTTGTTAAGATCAAACAGGAGTACCTGAGTAAAAGCGTTTCTCAAAGGGTATTTTTCTTTTACATATTTTTCAAAAATATTTTTTTTAAACTAACGATTCAATTTATAGTTATTTATAATTTTTAAAATAATTTTAAAATCACAAGAGTAACACATGTCACTATTATTATGAATAACAGTTAATTCTAACATGTATGGAACCATCAAAACCAACCAACTTTACTTTAAAAAATAGGATTTAGTTATCATATATAATCAAAGTGTCCATTCACTTTTTTCTTCACCCTAAACCGTCATTCTAGTGATGAACTAAGGAACTTGTCAATGAATGTGGCAAAGTTCTTGATAGGCCAACCTTTAAAATTTACCTACAGAAGAAAGCAGCAATAGAGGAGAAGTCATAGGGTGGTGACTGTCAAATACCAATCGCTAAGGTAGTGGTAAGTTTAAAAGGAAAAATTATTGCTGGTTCAAATAGGAAGTTATTGTATATGACGGAGAGAAATTGATTTAACGGAGTAATGGAAGTTAATGATAAAATATTATTATTGACGTCTTAAACTACGAGGGTTCAATTGATTAAATTGATTAAATAAAAAATTTAAAGCAGTGGTCAATTTTGATAATTACTTTATTTTAATAATATTATCTTTCGCTGCTTTGGATTTTGGATGCTCTCCACTAGGGGTGGGCACGGTCCGATTTCAAGTCCGGACCAAAACTGGACCGAACTTTCGGGAATATTTTTTCGAAACTCGGAACCGGCCCTCAGAGGAACCGGGACCGAACCGGGACTGGACAGAAAAAATCGATCCGGTCCCGATTCCTCCCACTTTTTTTTTTTAACATTAAAATTTTTACCTCATTCGATGAATAACTCATCTTCTTCCTCAAGCTTCAGTTCAGAAACCAGAAAACGAAGTTAGAGTTTGGCAAATCTAAGAATGGAAGTTTATTGAAGAATAAAGCATGCAGATCCATAGATGATCGAATCCATAAAATTAGCACAAACCATAAGTGAAAACAGAGGGAGAAGAAGATACAGACCTGCTTTCCAGAAAGAGTTTGTTCTGAACCAGAGCTTGGAAAGGGCCTAACGCAACGTCATCTTCAATTCTTCATCACGAATAAAGAACTTGGCCATTGACGAGTAGGCGAGGTGAGTGCTGAGGAGGGACTGGGGTCTGGTCTGGCCGTCTGGGAGTTGGGAGCCACAGAGAAGTTCGCCGTTCGCATCGAAACTTTGCCATTCGGGACTGGTAGTTTGCATCTTCGCGACTTTCAGCAGAGAGAGCTAGCTAGTTCGGGATTGGGAGACTCGGGACAGGGAGTCTGGGAGGAGTTTTAATTTCAGTGCTGCAGTCCGGTCCCGGTTCTTCAGGATTTCAGGCACTGGACCGAAGGTCCTCGGTTCCCGTGGCTTTGGATCGAGGACCGGACCGCGGTCCATCATTTAGAGACCAAACTTGGACCGAACCCACCAGTCCAGACTAGTTCTTGGTCCGCTGTCCGGTCCTGCTCACCCCTACTCTCCACTTATCTTTAGGTGCTTTGGATGGTATCTCCACCTGCCTTCGTAACACACACGGCAACGCACAATGCTGTCTCTCCACCTGCCTTTGTAACACACACGCAAATGCACAATGCTGTCTCTCCGCCTGCCTTTGTAACACACGCCAACGCACAGTGCTGTCTCTGCACCTTCCTGTATATAACATTCGTCACTCCAACTTCCTGTCTTTCCACCTTCCTGTATCAGTATATAACATTCGCCTCTCCAGTCAGTCTCTCGTCACTCATAACTCAAGTGGCGATTCTCTACATCAATCCACTCTCCTCTCCTCTCCGAAGTACGTGTCGGCATGGCAAGACTAATCAGAGACGGGAATTCTTCTCTAACTGAAGACGGCGGCGACGATGATGTGGTAGAAACAGACTCAAGAACTGACTTGGGTTTATCTCTAGAGAAGCTGAACTTAGGCCCTACGATTAGAAAGAGCTTATAGTTCTAGGTCTTGGTGGATTGCTTTGTCAAAGAGTCTGTCGCCGCGATACCTATAAAATTCCCAGATTTTGAGCTCCTGATTCTTCTTATGGCAGTATTTTAGGTCAAACTTTGTATTCTTTTTTTATTCAAGCGCAATAGAAATATTGCTTGATTATACTTTGCTCTCTTTGTCTCTCTTTACACAGTTTACAAAAGGCCTCACTGCGAGGATTTCATAAAGTTTTGTTTGGAGAAATTTGAAGTTGGCGTTGTAAAACAGAGGGTTCTCTGTTTATGCACAGTAGAACCAAACGAAGAAGAAGAACTATTTCTATTAAATGCAACTCAAATCACAATGTAAGAGAAGTGTTTTGTACAAGTATATACCCGATGCAGTAATGATGAAAATGAAAAGTAAACTAAAAGTAAATAGTAAATAATGAAAACTATGGTTCTGTTCTAATATCCCCCCTCAAGAGCAAGGCGAAAAGCCGAAGATCTTGGATAAGAACAGATGGAATTGTGAAGGCAGGAGAGGCTTTGTGAGAGCGTCGGCGAGTTGGTTCGAGGAAGGGGTGAATTTGACGGAGAGTTGCTTGGTAAACACCTTTTCTCGAACAAAATGGAAATCAATCTCGACATGTTTGGATTTGGAATGTAGAACCGGATTGGAGGCCAAATAGATGGCACTCAAGTTATCACATAGGATGAGAGGCGCGGTGGCAGGAGGAAAACCAAGCTCCTGTAAGAGCGACTGTAGCCAGAGAACTTCAGCAGCGCCATTTGCAACACTGCGATACTCAGATTCCGTGCTAGAGCGCGAGACGGCCTTTTGTTTTGCAGAGGACCAGGAGATAAGGTTGGAACCAAGAAAAATACAAAAACCACTGGTGCTCTTCCGATCATCGGGACAGGAGGCCCAATCAGCGTCGGTGTAGCAGATAAGGTCGCTGGAGCGAGAGGGCGTAAAAGAGATGCCGAGAGAAAGTGTACCTTGAAGATAGCGGAGAATCCGTTTCACAGCCTGCCAATGGACGTCAGAAGGAGAATGCATGAACTGTGAGACCTTGTTAACGGAAAAAGAGATATCCGGGCGGGTGATGCAGCAGTATTGAAGACCGCCCACTATACTGCGATATAAGAACCCATCGGGGAGAGGGAGGCCGGAGTGGAGACATAAAACAGGTCCAGCGAGCATAGGTGTCGGAACCGGTTTGCAAGAACCCATATGTGCCCTGTGAAGGAGATCAGAGATATACCTGGATTGAGAGAGATGCATACCGGTAGATGTCGCGGTGACAGAGATACCCAGAAAATAAGATAGCGGACCGAGATCTCGAACTCGAAACTGAGAATGGAGATATGATAAGAGCTGATCTATCAATGAGGCAGAATCACCGGTCACAATGATGTCGTCCACATATACAAGCATAATGAGGACAGAGGAGGGCGTGCGACGGATGAACAGTGACGAGTCCGATCTGGAAGCGGAGAAACCCCAGTTAAGTAAGGCAGTGTAGAGCTTGACATACCATGCTCTCGGAGATTGTTTGAGGCCGTAGAGGGCTTTATGTAGCAGACAGACAGCCGACGGAGAAGACGAGTCAATAAACCCCGGGGGTTGTTGCATGTATACCTGCTCAGATAAGTCTCCGTGTAAGAAAGCATTGCTGATGTCGAACTGTCGGATAGGCCATCGAAAAGAGACGGCTAAGGAGAGCACTGTGCGAACAGAGGCTGGTTTTACAACAGGACTGAAGGTCTCATCGTAATCGATACCTTCAGTCTGATCATACCTTTTGGCAACGAGACGAGCTTTGTAGCGAGAGACAGTGCCATCAGAGTTGAGCTTCGTCTTAAAGACCCACTTGTAACCAATAAGTTTTGCACTGCTGGGAAGGGGAATGAGCGTCCAAGTGCGGGTTTGGTGCAGAGCGGAAATTTCCTCATGCATGGCGGTAAGCCAATAAGGAGATTTGGCAGCCTGAGAGAAAGTGGTTGGTTCAAGGGGAGGGGCAAGAAGCAAGGCTTTAGGTTTGAAGATACCAGCTTTGGCTCTGGTAGTCATAGGATGGGGGACGGGAGCAGGGAGAGGAGGTGGGGATGGGGGTAAGGTAGGACTAGGGGAAAGTGGAGGATGAGGGAGGGGTGGAGAAGCGGGGAGGGTGGGAGGGTGGGAGGGGAGGAAGGTGGGGTATGGGAGATGGGTGGAGAAGCGGGGAGGGTGGGAGGTGAGGAAGGTGGAAGAGTGGGAGCAGTAGTAGGGGAGAGGGGGTGAGGGATAGTAGGAATAGTAAGGTGAAAAGGTGAGGAGTGAGAGGGAGGGTTAGGGGCAGAGGAGAACGGAAACTGAGACTCAACGAAGGTAACGTGACGGGAGATATAAATTTTGTGAGAGGTGGGTTCGAGACAAAGGTCACCTTTGTGATTTGGACTGGGACCTAAAAAGACACACGGGAGAGACCGAGGTTGGAGCTTGTGTCGATTGAAGGGACGAAGAAGCGGAAAACAAAGACACCCGAAAACACGAAGAGAGAGGTAGGGGGGGTTTTGTGAAACAAACACTAAAAGGGAGACTTATGTTTTAAGACTAGAGAGGGAGGAAATTGATGAGAGTAGTAGCGGT
Organism: Begonia masoniana; assembly: GCA_022432975.1. Classification (NCBI taxonomy): domain Eukaryota; kingdom Viridiplantae; phylum Streptophyta; class Magnoliopsida; order Cucurbitales; family Begoniaceae; genus Begonia; species Begonia masoniana. The sequence continues at coordinate 73,334,728 of CM039502.1, forward strand.
GAGAAAAGCATAAGGCCAGAAACGTTGAGGAATAGAAGAATGAAAAAGAAGGGAGAGGCCAGTCTCAACCACATGACGATTTTTGCGTTCCACCCTACCATTTTGATTCGGGGTATACGGACAAGAAACACGATGCTGAATGCCCAAGGATTTAAACAAAGGAGTAAGCGATTGGAATTCACCACCCCAATCGGATTGGACAGTTTTAATTTTAAGGGAGAATTGAGTAAGGACAAATTGATAAAAATGGACAAAAGTGTTATAGACTTTGCTTTTTAACTTTAGAGGAAAAAGCCAAGTGAAACGAGTGCAGTCGTCAATAAAGAGAACAAAATAACAAGCACCCGTGGCAGAGACAATCGGGGAGGGACCCCACACATCTGTATGAACAATATCAAATGGAAAACGAGCATGTGATTGCGAAATTGCATAAGGAAGCTGATGACATTTACTCATTTTGCACGGAATACAAGTGTCATACAAAATATTGTCATTATTGATATTACAAACAGAAAGAACTTGCTAAATCACCCGTGGAGAGGGGTGGCCCAACCGGCGATGCCAGAGAACGGCTGGAGAAGAGTCAGAAACCGGGAGCCGAGCAGCAAGGGACAAAAGGGAGGGGGAAGGGGTACGGTAGAGCCCATCCCGGAGTTCACCACGGAGGAGGAGGCGGTGAGAGAACCGATCCTTAACAAGAAAAAAAGAGGGGTGAAATTCAACGTAGGCAGAATTATCGTGGCATAATTTGGAGACACTGAGGAGATTATGGGAAAAATGAGGAGTATGATAAACAGAATTTAACACCAATGATCGGCCAAAAGCAGGAAGAAAAGAGGAACCAGAAAGATAGAGAAGAAGAGTATTACCTTCGGCCGTAGCAACCTGCGAAGGAACTGGAAGAAATTGAGGGTGAGTGAGGCCGTCGGAAGATTGCTGGAAATGATGGGTGGCGCCGGAATCCATTATCCAGGATGGGGCCGGCGAGGAAGTGATCGGAGTGGGGAGAAGGCCGGTCGGCTTTGGGGAAATTACAGGGACAGATGACGGAAAGGGAAGGGAAGGGTAAACAGGGTAATGGGTCGGGTCGAAAGAGGAGTGGGGAGAATCGGGTGGGAGAGGAGGTTGGGTCGGGTCAAGAGAGGAGGAGGTCAGGTGGGCCTGAGGCTGGGCTTGGGTATGCATAGGGGCCTGCTGGGCTGCAGAGGATAGAAAATAGCACCTGAGGGCCGAGTGGCCCAGCCGATTGCAGATCTGACATCTGGGCCGGAAAGGCGGGTTGGACCGGGGACGCCATGGGCCGGTTGGGTTCGGTGGAAGCAGCGAGCCATGGCCAGGAAAAGAGGAACCGGTCTGCGGGTTGGGCCGAGAGAAGCCAGGAGGCCGAGGGGCCCATAGGGGGCGAGGGGAACGCTGAAATACAGCGTTGGCCTGAGCTTGCGGCGACGGGAGAGCACCGGCGAGGTGTTGTTTCTCAAGCCGGAAATGGTAGCTCTGGAGAAGGGTGAAAATTTCTTCAATCGGCGGCTCGTCGGAGCGATTGGTGACAGAGGTCACAAACGGATTATACTCGCTGCCCAAACCGCCCAGAAAATAGAGGAGCTGGTCTTGAGGAGGAACGCTATGACCGATGGCGGCCAGGGTGTTGCAGAGAGAGGTAAGTTGGTGAATGTAGGCAGCAGCCGAGACACCGTCTTTGGACAGGCAGTGAAGTTGATTTCGGAGATCGGTTATACGGGCCAGCGAAGAAGAGGCGAAGCTCGCGGCCAAAGCTGTCCAGACAGCACGGGCAGTGGTAAAAGCAACAAATTGGGGCAGCAAGTCCTCCGACATGGAGGAGAAGATCCAGCTCAACAGTAGGCTATTGTAGCGTTGCCACAGAAGAAAATCGGGATTTTGTTCAGCGGAGAGATTGTCTAGAAACGAAGGTGGAGGTAAGTAAGTGGCATCCAGAAGGTGGGCGATGCCATTGGCAGTGACAATGTGGAGGAGTTGAGTCTTCCAGACGAGGTAGTTTGTGGAGGTGAGTTTAGTGGTTAAGGTTTGATTTGTGGATGGAAACGGTGGGAGGGAGGCAGAGGCAGCAGGGGAAGAAGAGGAAAGAGTGGAAGGGGAGGGGAGAGCCATATCACCAGCTCTGATACCATGTTGTAAGACAGAGGGTTCTCTGTTTATGCACAGTAGAACCAAACGAAGAAGAAGAACTATTTCTATTAAATGCAACTCAAATCACAATGTAAGAGAAGTGTTTTGTACAAGTATATACCCGATGCAGTAATGATGAAATGGGAAAGTAAACTAAAAGTAAATAGTAAATAATGAAAACTATGGTTCTGTTCTAATAGTTGGAATATGGTCTTCTGCGAAGGAGTGGGATCTCGCCTTATATTTCACTGATTTATTCCCTTTCTTCTCTATTTGATTTACTGTTAATTGGTTTTTAATGGCTTCCCATGTGGTACTTGAACGCCGCCATGGATTCTATAATGGAAGGACTATCTAAGAAAGTCTTATTTGCATGGGTACTTGCAGAAATTTTATAGTTTCTTTTCAGTATATATTAAAAATGGTTGTAGCTTTGATTTTAAAACGTGATAATGATTTTATCAGGACCAAACCGAATGCACTGATTCAGGGTTCAAGCACTTGGAGAATAAGCGTAAGCCAATCTTTCTGAAGGAGTTGAAGAAATTGTGGGGGAAAAAATTTAGTTTCTCGGGAGTAGGATTTTCGTCGTCCAACACACTGTTGATCGATAACGACCCTTACAAGGCCCTGCTTAATCCCGTAGAGATATCTTGTTCCTTCAACTTATGTCAATTAATCAACTATCGCCATTGTTGACCATTTTTTTTGTTCTTTTGCAGCCTCACACGGCCATTTTTCCTGATGAATACAAGGCCGAGCTCGTCGACGATGCAGATTTAGGTAACTAAATCCCTTCTATGGGACTTCTTTCGAGGGCTGTATTTCATTGTGACATTACTTTATTTTGACAGGCCCGACAGGAGAGCTGCGTTTGTACCTGGATAAAATGTCAGAGGCAGAGGATGTTTCTTCGTTTGTCGCAAACAATCCTTTTGGAAAGACTGCGATTACGCCTCGCCATCCTGATTGGAACTTTTACTCCAAGATTATCCGTAAGTTTGAGAAGAATCAGCTTCCATGAAAGCAGCTTCAACTACACCAACCCAGCTTTCTCTACTATCCTTCTAACATGAAAGCAGATTCAACTACACCAACCCAGCTTTCTCTACTATCCTTCTAAATTTGCATGTTTCTTGTGAAAATCCCAGAATTCACCCCACAGTACGTGTCACACCCTTAAATTCTTGCCGAATTTACACCGAGTATGATAGCGCCACGTCCACGACTATGGCCAGCTCCTCCCCCAATAATACGAATAACAAAGAGAACACAAACATTTACGGGGAAATCCCCAACCCTCCTTATATTCCGAATACAAGAACTAGGAAATAATTTCTCTCCAATGGCACACCACAAAGCTCAAGACTCTCTTCCACGAAGTTGGATGCCTTAGCTTGGTGGCTCAATGGTTCTATTTATACAATTTTGGCCGCAGCCACATTCATGGACAACCATGAATGAAAAGCACTAACATAATTGTAAGGCACAACATAAATGCCTCAGATGCCCTTCTGCCTGCGTAACCATCGTCTGATGCATGCTCGCTGGCGCGCTCCTCTGCTTGCTGAGGGAGTCTGGTTCGCTCGTTCGGTCCGCGCCCAGGTGTCTGGCGTTCGAGCCAGAGTGGGTCGCGTTCGCTTGCCCGAGCAGACGCGAACCCGCTCATGCGAGCCCTTCCGACTTCCGGCGTTAAATACGCGTGCCCCTCCGCCTTCGGTCTTCGGGTTAAGGCGCCCCTCCGCCTTCGGCCTTTGGGTTCAGGCGCCCCTCCGACTTCGGCCTTCGGGTTCAGGCGCCCCTCCATCTTCGGCTGTGTCCCTCCGACTTCGCTGCGGTTTCAGGCGCCCCTCCATTGCTCGCTTCGGTTTTGTGCCCAGCGAGCAGATTCTGGCGCCTTGGGCCAGCGCCATTCTTCTGGCGCCTGGGCCAACGCCCAGCACACCTGGCCAAGCCCAGCCCCGCAGTTTCTGGTGCCTTGGGCCAGCGTCCATCTCCTGGTGTTTGGGTCAGCGTCCAACACACCTGGCCCAGCCTGCGTGCTCCAAGTGTCCCGCCAACATTTTTGCACGCCTAAGGAGGTGCCCCGCCTCCTTTCTCGGGCCCTTGGCCCGTATTTTTATGCATTATGTGAAATGGGGTGTAACAATCCACCCCCACTAGATGAAGTCGACGGCCTCGTCGACACCCAAGCTAGGTAGTCTTCGATTTGTCTCTCAAATTGCCATAGGTCAACATCTTTTTCCCATGTGGCCTCTTCTTCATTCTCCCATTGCACCAGGAACTCCCGTCGTGAGTCCCTCTTGCTTCCCCTTAGGGTTCGGTGGTCAAGGATCTTAGTTATCTTCTTAGCGAACTCCATGCGCACCCCGGGTGGTGCTCTAAGCACTTGCATTCGGTCCCCTTCGTAAAAAGGCTTAAGAAAGCTTACATGGAATGTAGGATGTATTTTGAGCCTCTCGGGTAACTTCAATCTATAAGCCACCGCTCCAATCCTTTTGAGTACCACAAACGGACCCTCGTATCTCGGGATGAGTCCTTTGTGGAATCGCCGATCCTTGACTTTCTTCCAAAGTTGTGGAGTAAGTTTTAAGAGAACCTTGTCCCCTTCTTGGAACTCCACCATCCTTCTTCCTGCATCCACATACTTCTTCATCCGCCGTTGGGCTTTCGCAAGACTATCTCGAGCTTGCTCATACAACTCAACTCGATCTATGCCATATTGATATGCCGTTGGGCAAGCCCCTTGCCCACCACTTCTTTGTGTCAACTCCAATGGCGTTGATGGTTGATAGCCGAGAACGAGTTCCGCCGGACTCATCTCGGTTGATGAAGACTTGTGTAGATTATAAGAGAATTGGGCCGAGTCTAGCAACTCTAACCAATTCCTTTGTGTGGCCATCACGAAATGCCTCAAATATTCCTCAAGAATAGCATTGGTGCGCTCCGTTTGACCATCGGTTTGAGGGTGATTCGCTGTTGAGAATTTGAGCTCTGTCCCCAATAATTTGAACAAGGTTGTCCAAAATTTTCCCGTGAATCTAGGATCCCGATCGCTAATGATCTCACGGGGGAGTCCAAATATCTTCACCACTCCCTTTAGAAAATACCCCGCCGCATCATGAGCCGAGCATTCCTTCGGTACTCCCATAAATATCGCATATTTGGAGAACCGATCCACCACTACAAAGATAGCACTCATCCTTCCAACAAGTGGTAATCCCATGATAAAGTCCATAGACACCGATTCCCATGGTCTCTCTGGAATAGGTAGAGGTTGAAGTAATCCTGCTTCCTTCTTCCTCTCGGTTTTGTCTACTTGGCAAACTAGACAAGTCTTGACGTATAACTCCACGTCCTCCCTCATTTTAGGCCAAGTGTAACTTCGGCCCAATAGTGCCATCATGCGCTCCACGCCCGGATGGCCCGCCCATTTGGTGTCGTGAGTCTCCCTCATGATTCGTTGGCGCAAACCGCCCAAACTAGGTACCGTAATTCGATTGCCTCGGCCTCTCAAAAGACCATCCTCAAGCCAATACTTTCGGACTAAGCCCACCTCCACATGTTTTGAAGTCCGAATGTAGTCCATATCTTCCTTTGCGGCCGCCTTGATTTCCTCCAAAAAAGTTGATTGTACTTCGGTTAGAGAAGCTACGATCTCCTCACAATTCTTTCGGCTTAATGCGTCGGCCACCCTATTTTCGGTGCCCGGTTTGTGTAGCCATGTAAAGTCGAACTCGGCTAGGAATTCTTGCCACCTTGCTTGCTTGGCCGACAATTTCTTTTGTGTACGAAAATAGGTGTTAGCAACGTTGTCCGTTACTACCACGAATGGAGTCCCCAAAAGATAGTGCCTCCAAGACATAAGACAATGAATTACCGCCACCATTTCCTTCTCGTGGGCCGAATATCTCTCTTCCGCCCCCTTGAGTTTTCGACTCTCATAAGCCACGGGATGTCCATCTTGAGTGAGCACCCCACCAATAGCTCGATCCGATGCATCCGTGTGCACCTCAAATGGCACCGCAAAGTTAGGCAATCTCAACAGTGGTTCGGAAGCCACGGCTCCCTTCAATTGATCAAACGCACCTTGACATGAGTCCGTCCATATCCAAGAGTGCTCCTTCCTTAGTAAATCCGTCAACGGACTTACTATCCTCGAATAGTCCATAATGAACCTCCGATAGTAATTAGCTAGGCCAAGGAATGACCTAAGCTCGGCTACTTTTGTGGGCGTCATCCATCCATTGATAGCTTCCACCTTCTTTCCATCCATGCGAATCGAGCCCCGCTTGATGAAGTGGCCAAGGAAATTTATCTCCTCCGCGCCAAACTCGCATTTCTCCTTTTTAACATAGAGAGAGTGCCTCCGCAACCTCTCGAATACCTCCTTCAAGTGAATGACATGCTCCTCAAGTGATTCACTATAGACAACTATGTCATCCAAGTAGACGACAACATAGTGATCTAGTAAATCATATAGTACTTCGGTCATAAGATTGCAAAATGTGGCCGGTGCATTGGTTAGACCAAACGGCATGACCAAGAACTCATACGAACCATAGCGAGAAACCATAGCCGTCTTTGCTTCATCTCCTTTTGCAATACGTACTTGCCAGTACCCCGACCGAAGATCTAGTTTGGTGAAGTATGATGCCTTCGCCAATCGGTCAAATAAATCACTTGCATTTGGAATAGGGTATTTGTTTTTGATGGTTACCTTGTTAGCAACCCGGTAGTCGACACACATACGCAATGTTCCGTCCTTCTTGCGTTGAAATAATACCGGCGCCCCATAAGGTGCCTTGGACGGTTGGATGTAGCCCGCCTCCAACAACTCGTCCAATTGTTTTCTAAGCTCCGCTAGTTCTGGTGGTGCCATACGGTATGGTGCTTGTGCGGGTGGAACCGCCCCCGGTTCAAGTTCTATTTTGTGATCCACCCCTCGCCTTGGTGGTAGCGTTTTTGGTAATTCTGGTGGCATCACGTCTTGGTACTCCTCGAGTACCCTTAGAACATCTTTTCGGCACCTCCCCCATACTATCATCTTTGACTTCCCTCAACGTTGCCAAAAAAGTGGTCTCACCTCGCCTAAGACCCGCTTTCAATTGAAGAGAAGATAGTATGCACTTACCACGTGTTTCGCTCTTGACAACACATGGTGCGGATTCGTCTTGGATCATCATAACTCCAAGATGCGGCAAGATCATCACCTTCGCTTGCCGGAAAGAACTCATGTCCAAGGATGAGTTCGAAATCATCAAGTGGGACCACCATGAGCGGACATTCGCCTTGCCACTCCCCCACTCGGATCAAGGGTTGTGTCGTTCCCTTGACTGGCTGTGCTCCCGAATTAACAGCCTTAATCATGCTTTCGCTCTTGGTTATCTCCAAACCAAGCTCTCTCGCCTTTGAGCTAGAGATGAAATTGTTCGTAGCTCCCGTGTCTAACATGGCACGTACCTTCCTCCCATGGATGGTGACTTCGACATACATAAGGCCCTTTTGTGGAGACCCCGCCTTCACATTCGTAAGAGCATTCACAAGTTGAAATAGGATTCACACGAGGTTTCTCCTCCTCGTCGACCCCTCCTCCTTGATGCGCATAGTGGATAAGGACCCCTTGTTAGGACACTCTCGGGCAAAGTGAGAACCGCCACAAATAAAGCAACCCGACCCCTTCTTCTTTTGGGAGTGATCAAATCCCTTCGATTTAGAGGCACCTTGTGGTGCTTTTCCTTTGTCTTTCCCACCGCCATTTGCCTTACCTCCATGTTTATCCTCCTTGCCTTTCTTCTTTTCAACCGAGGGTGTAGATTTGTAGTCCACAAGCGCCTCGGCAATAGAAATAGCCGTTTGCACATCTTTCACTCCATGACGCCTCAATTCCGCTTGGGCCCAAGGTTGGAGGCCCGTCATGAAGTTAAATAACTTGTCATCTTCATGCATTGAAACAATGTCGAGTAGTAGAGAGCTATAGTCACGAACATAGTCACGTACCGAGCCGGTTTGCCTAAGTCTCCTCAATGATTCCTTCGCGGTCCATTCCGAATTTTGAGGAAGAAATCGGTCCTTGAGCTCACTTTCTAGCGCTTCGAAAGTGTCAATAATCGGCTCTCTACTTTGGTTTTGCCTCCACCAAAGTTTCGCATCTCCTCCAAGTACATGCTTGCAATCATTACTTGGCTCCCTTCGTCGATGCTAGCGGCCATGAAATATTGCTTCATGTCCCATAAGAAATTCTCCAATTCCTTAGCGTTGCGGTTGCCACTATAAGTTTTAGGTTCGGGAACCTTATAGTGTGTAGCCAAATTACCTCGAACTTGGCTAGTGCTTCCCACCGTCTTGGCAAGTTCTTTATCAACTTTGAGCATTGCCTCCATAGCTTGTTGTTGAACCGCCGTGATATCCACCTCAATAGAAGTTCGAAACTCCGCGAGCTCCCTCTTATTGATCGAAGTTCAACGATCAATGGTATGTCCTTCGACGTAGCCAATGATACTCCCACCAAGCTTTCCAATCCAACGAGTCTAGTCTCGATCGCCTCCATGGATCTTGCTTCAAGAGTCTTGATGTGCTCGAAAATTCGCCACGAACCGAGCTCTGATACCAAATTGTCACACCCTTAAATTCTTGCCGAATTTACACCGAGTATGATAGCGCCACGTCCACGACTATGGCCAGCTCCTCCCCCAATAATACGAATAACAAAGAGAACACAAACATTTACGGGGAAATCCCCAACCCTCCTTATATTCCGAATACAAGAACTAGGAAATAATTTCTCTCCAATGGCACACCACAAAGCTCAAGACTCTCTTCCACGAAGTTGGATGCCTTAGCTTGGTGGCTCAATGGTTCTATTTATACAATTTTGGCCGCAGCCACATTCATGGACAACCATGAATGAAAAGCACTAACATAATTGTAAGGCACAACATAAATGCCTCAGATGCCCTTCTGCCTGCGTAACCATCGTCTGATGCATGCTCGCTGGCGCGCTCCTCTGCTTGCTGAGGGAGTCTGGTTCGCTCGTTCGGTCCGCGCCCAGGTGTCTGGCGTTCGAGCCAGAGTGGGTCGCGTTCGCTTGCCCGAGCAGACGCGAACCCGCTCATGCGAGCCCTTCCGACTTCCGGCGTTAAATACGCGCTGCCCCTCCGCCTTCGGTCTTCGGGTTAAGGCGCCCCTCCGCCTTCGGCCTTTGGGTTCAGGCGCCCCTCCGACTTCGGCCTTCGGGTTCAGGCGCCCCTCCATCTTCGGCTGTGTCCCTCCGACTTCGCTGCGGTTTCAGGCGCCCCTCCATTGCTCGCTTCGGTTTTGTGCCCAGCGAGCAGATTCTGGCGCCTTGGGCCAGCGCCATTCTTCTGGCGCCTGGGCAACGCCCAGCACACCTGGCCAAGCCCAGCCCCGCAGTTTCTGGTGCCTTGGGCCAGCGTCCATCTCCTGGTGTTTGGGTCAGCGTCCAACACACCTGGCCCAGCCTGCGTGCTCCAAGTGTCCCGCCAACATTTTTGCACGCCTAAGGAGGTGCCCCGCCTCCTTTCTCGGGCCCTTGGCCCGTATTTTTATGCATTATGTGAAATGGGGTGTAACAATCACCCCCACTAGATGAAGTCGACGGCCTCGTCGACACCCAAGCTAGGTAGTCTTCGATTTTGTCTCTCAAATTGCCATAGGTCAACATCTTTTTCCCCATGTGGCCTCTTCTCATTCTCCATTGCACCAGGAACTCCCGTCCGTGAGTCCCTCTTGCTTCCCCTTAGGGTTCGGTGGTCAAGGATCTTAGTTATCTTCTTAGCGAACTCCATGCGCACCCCGGGTGGTGCTCTAAGCACTTGCATTCGGTCCCCTTCGGTAAAAGGCTTAAGAAAGCTTACATGGAATGTAGGATGTATTTTGAGCCTCTCGGGTAACTTCAATCTATAAGCCACCGCTCCAATCCTTTTGAGTACCACAAACGGACCCTCGTATCTCGGGATGAGTCCTTTGTGGAATCGCGATCCTTGACTTTCTTCCAAAGTTGTGGAGTAAGTTTTAAGAGAACCTTGTCCCCTTCTTGGAACTCCACCATCCTTCTTCCTGCATCCACATACTTCTTCATCCGCCGTTGGGCTTTCGCAAGACTATCTCGAGCTTGCTCATACAACTCAACTCGATCTATGCCATATTGATATGCCGTTGGGCAAGCCCCTTGCCCACCACTTCTTTGTGTCAACTCCAATGGCGTTGATGGTTGATAGCCGAGAACGAGTTCCGCCGGACTCATCTCGGTTGATGAAGACTTGTGTAGATTATAAGAGAATTGGGCCGAGTCTAGCAACTCTAACCAATTCCTTTGTGTGGCCATCACGAAATGCCTCAAATATTCCTCAAGAATAGCATTGGTGCGCTCCGTTTGACCATCGGTTTGAGGGTGATTCGCTGTTGAGAATTTGAGCTCTGTCCCCAATAATTTGAACAAGGTTGTCCAAATTTTCCCGTGAATCTAGGATCCCGATCGCTAATGATCTCACGGGGGAGTCCAAATATCTTCACCACTCCCTTTAGAAAATACCCCGCCGCATCATGAGCCGAGCATTCCTTCGGTACTCCCATAAATATCGCATATTTGGAGAACCGATCCACCACTACAAAGATAGCACTCATCCTTCCAACAAGTGGTAATCCCATGATAAAGTCCATAGACACGATTCCCATGGTCTCTCTGGAATAGGTAGAGGTTGAAGTAATCCTGCTTCCTTCTTCCTCTCGGTTTGTCTACTTGGCAAACTAGACAAGTCTTGACGTATAACTCCACGTCCTCCCTCATTTTAGGCCAAGTGTAACTTCGGCCCAATAGTGCCATCATGCGCTCCACGCCCGGATGGCCCGCCCATTTGGTGTCGTGAGTCTCCCTCATGATTCGTGGCGCAAACCGCCCAAACTAGGTACCGTAATTCGATTGCCTCGGCCTCTCAAAAGACCATCCTCAAGCCAATACTTTCGGACTAAGCCCACCTCACATGTTTTGAAGTCCGAATGTAGTCCATATCTTCCTTTGCGGCCGCCTTGATTTCCTCCAAAAAAGTTGATTGTACTTCGGTTAGAGAAGCTACGATCTCCTCACAATCTTTCGGCTTAATGCGTCGGCCACCCTATTTTCGGTGCCCGGTTTGTGTAGCCATGTAAAGTCGAACTCGGCTAGGAATTCTTGCCACCTTGCTTGCTTGGCCGACAATTTCTTTTGTGTACGAAAATAGGTGTTAGCAACGTTGTCCGTTACTACCACGAATGGAGTCCCCAAAAGATAGTGCCTCCAAGACATAAGACAATGAATTACCGCCACCATTTCCTTCTCGTGGGCCGAATATCTCTCTTCCGCCCCCTTGAGTTTTCGACTCTCATAAGCCACGGGATGTCCATCTTGAGTGAGCACCCCACCAATAGCTCGATCCGATGCATCCGTGTGCACCTCAAATGGCACCGCAAAGTTAGGCAATCTCAACAGTGGTTCGGAAGCCACGGCTCCCTTCAATTGATCAAACGCACCTTGACATGAGTCCGTCCATATCCAAGAGTGCTCCTTCCTTAGTAAATCCGTCAACGGACTTACTATCCTCGAATAGTCCATAATGAACCTCCGATAGTAATTAGCTAGGCCAAGGAATGACCTAAGCTCGGCTACTTTTGTGGGCGTCATCCATCCATTGATAGCTTCCACCTTCTTTCCATCCATGCGAATCGAGCCCCGCTTGATGAAGTGGCCAAGGAAATTTATCTCCTCCGCGCCAAACTCGCATTTCTCCTTTTTAACATAGAGAGAGTGCCTCCGCAACCTCTCGAATACCTCCTTCAAGTGAATGACATGCTCCTCAAGTGATTCACTATAGACAACTATGTCATCCAAGTAGACGACAACATAGTGATCTAGTAAATCATATAGTACTTCGGTCATAAGATTGCAAAATGTGGCCGGTGCATTGGTTAGACCAAACGGCATGACCAAGAACTCATACGAACCATAGCGAGAAACCATAGCCGTCTTTGCTTCATCTCCTTTTGCAATACGTACTTGCCAGTACCCCGACCGAAGATCTAGTTTGGTGAAGTATGATGCCTTCGCCAATCGGTCAAATAAATCACTTGCATTTGGAATAGGGTATTTGTTTTTGATGGTTACCTTGTTTAGCACCCGGTAGTCGACACACATACGCAATGTTCCGTCCTTCTTGCGTTGAAATAATACCGGCGCCCCATAAGGTGCCTTGGACGGTTGGATGTAGCCCGCCTCCAACAACTCGTCCAATTGTTTTCTAAGCTCCGCTAGTTCTGGTGGTGCCATACGGTATGGTGCTTGTGCGGGTGGAACCGCCCCCGGTTCAAGTTCTATTTTGTGATCCACCCCTCGCCTTGGTGGTAGCGTTTTTGGTAATTCTGGTGGCATCACGTCTTGGTACTCCTCGAGTACCCTTAGAACATCTTTCGGCACCTCCCCCATACTATCATCTTTGACTTCCCTCAACGTTGCCAAAAAAGTGGTCTCACCTCGCCTAAGACCCGCTTTCAATTGAAGAGAAGATAGTATGCACTTACCACGTGTTTCGCTCTTGACAACACATGGTGCGGATTCGTCTTGGATCATCATAACTCCAAGATGCGGCAAGATCATCACCTTCGCTTGCCGGAAGAACTCATGTCCAAGGATGAGTTCGAAATCATCAAGTGGGACCACCATGAGCGGACATTCGCCTTGCCACTCCCCCACTCGGATCAAGGGTTGTGTCGTTCCCTTGACTGGCTGTGCTCCCGAATTAACAGCCTTAATCATGCTTTCGCTCTTGGTTATCTCCAAACCAAGCTCTCTCGCCTTTGAGTTAGAGATGAAATTGTTCGTAGCTCCCGTGTCTAACATGGCACGTACCTTCCTCCCATGGATGGTGACTTCGACATACATAAGGCCCTTTTGTGGAGACCCCGCCTTCACATTCGTAAGAGCATTCACAAGTTGAATAGGATTCACACGAGGTTTCTCCTCCTCGTCGGACCCCTCCTCCTTGATGCGCATAGTGGATAAGGACCCCTTGTTAGGACACTCTCGGGCAAAGTGAGAACCGCCACAAATAAAGCAACCCGACCCCTTCTTCTTTTGGGAGTGATCAAATCCCTTCGATTTAGAGGCACCTTGTGGTGCTTTTCCTTTGTCTTTCCCACCGCCATTTGCCTTACCTCCATGTTTATCCTCCTTGCCTTTCTTCTTTTCAACCGAGGGTGTAGATTTGTAGTCCACAAGCGCCTCGGCAATAGAAATAGCCGTTTGCACATCTTTCACTCCATGACGCCTCAATTCCGCTTGGGCCCAAGGTTGGAGGCCCGTCATGAAGTTAAATAACTTGTCATCTTCATGCATTGAAACAATGTCGAGTAGTAGAGAGCTATAGTCACGAACATAGTCACGTACCGAGCCGGTTTGCCTAAGTCTCCTCAATGATTCCTTCGCGGTCCATTCCGAATTTTGAGGAAGAAATCGGTCCTTGAGCTCACTTTCTAGCGCTTCGAAAGTGTCAATAATCGGCTCTCTACTTTGGTTTTGCCTCCACCAAAGTTTCGCATCTCCTCCCAAGTACATGCTTGCAATCATTACTTGGCTCCCTTCGTCGATGCTAGCGGCCATGAAATATTGCTTCATGTCCCATAAGAAATTCTCCAATTCCTTAGCGTTGCGGTTGCCACTATAAGTTTTAGGTTCGGGAACCTTATAGTGTGTAGCCAAATTACCTCGAACTTGGCTAGTGCTTCCCACCGTCTTGGCAAGTTCTTTATCAACTTTGAGCATTGCCTCCATAGCTTGTTGTTGAACCGCCGTGATATCCACCTCAATAGAAGTTCGAAACTCCGCGAGCTCCCTCTTTATTGATCGAAGTTCAACGATCAATGGTATGTCCTTCGACGTAGCCAATGATACTCCCACCAAGCTTTCCAATCCAACGAGTCTAGTCTCGATCGCCTCCATGGATCTTGCTTCAAGAGTCTTGATGTGCTCGAAAATTCGCCACGAACCGAGCTCTGATACCAAATTGTCACACCCTTAAATTCTTGCCGAATTTACACCGAGTATGATAGCGCCACGTCCACGACTATGGCCAGCTCCTCCCCCAATAATACGAATAACAAAGAGAACACAAACATTTACGGGGAAATCCCCAACCCTCCTTATATTCCGAATACAAGAACTAGGAAATAATTTCTCTCCAATGGCACACCACAAAGCTCAAGACTCTCTTCCACGAAGTTGGATGCCTTATCTTGGTGGCTCAATGGTTCTATTTATACAATTTTGGCCGCAGCCACATTCATGGACAACCATGAATGAAAAGCACTAACATAATTGTAAGGCACAACATAAATGCCTCAGATGCCCTTCTGCCTGCGTAACCGTCGTCTGATGCATGCTCGCTGGCGCGCTCCTCTGCTTGCTGAGGGAGTCTGGTTCGCTCGCTCGGTCCACGCCCAGGTGTCTGGCGTTCGAGCCAGAGTGGGTCGCGTTCGCTTGCCCGAGCAGACGCGAACCCGCTCATGCGAGCCCTTCCGACTTCCGGCGTTAAATACGCGCGCCCCTCCGCCTTCGGTCTTCGGGTTCAGGCGCCCCTCCGCCTTCGGCCTTTGGGTTCAGGCGCCCCTCCGACTTCGGCCTTCGGGTTCAGGCGCCCCTCCATCTTCGGCTGTGTCCCTCCGACTTCGCTGCGGTTTCAGGCGCCCCTCCATTGCTCGCTTCGGTTTTGTGCCCAGCGAGCAGATTCTGGCGCCTTGGGCCAGCGCCATTCTTCTGGCGCCTGGGCCAACGCCCAGCACACCTGGCCAAGCCCAGCCCCGCAGTTTCTGGTGCCTTGGGCCAGCGTCCATCTCCTGGTGTTTGGGTCAGCGTCCAACACACCTGGCCCAGCCTGCGTGCTCCAAGTGTCCCGCCAACATTTTTGCACGCCTAAGGAGGTGCCCCGCCTCCTTTCTCGGATCCTTGGCCCGTATTTTTATGCATTATGTGAAATGGGGTGTAACAGTACGTCAGTAGCGATGCTTTCTGTTTTTTTTTTTTTTTTTTTTTGTCATGTAAAATATTCCCATCTGGCAATATAATATTTCTCTTACCTACAGAAATTTAAGAATAAAATTTAATATTCTTAAATAATAATAAATCAAGTTTAATTATTATATCCTCACATCTCATAATTTGATATCACTAATTATGCATTTGATTTTTAGAACTCTCTCTCTTCTCCCCACAAATACAAATTATCTTCTCAAAGAGTTGCCATTGCAATCCAGCCTTGGAGGCCCATATTTGCAACCAAACGGCCACTCAATATTCTGTCCATTGGCAGCAACAGATAACATAAACTGATATTAAAGCATCTCTTCAAGAAACTGTTAAAAATCTAACACAGTAAGTCAGATCAGGGTAAGAAAACCAAGAACAATTAGTTCAATCCGCCTTTTCATGTCAGCATATTCTGCTTTTATGAATCTAACACCTGAAAATACGAGCATTCAACGAGTTAGTTCTACTCTCCAAATGACACTGAAATGTTAATATGAGGAGATATCCTCTGATCCGATGAAGAAGCCGAGATAGTCCATGCAGTATTCTCGGACGGAAAATTGAGATTGTGCTTTTCACTTTCGCACCCATCTACTTCCCCGTTTGTTTGCCCTGTCAACGGAGAGGAGCGAATTTCGTTCTCGGGTTTGTCTTGTGGGATTGGCCTGGTCTCTGGTGCAGCTCTGTTTGCGGAAGAGACTGCATACTCTTTCCGGTACTTCCTTTTATGAATCTTGAAGTCATTCGGCACGAAACTTCCGACGACAATCTAGCAAATCAAGATCATAATACTAAAGAATTATAGAGATTGAAAGGTTCAAGAATGGTTTTTAGGCATGAAAATGAGTTGATAATCTGATGAATCATTGAAAATTGATCAGAAACGTAAGAGAAAGAAGTTACTTGGATGGGGCTGGCAGCCACTAATAAACCAGCGATACCACCACCGATGACTCGACCGTCTGGACCTGCCAAGGAGACACTCAATCCGCCTGTCATACTCCTCATACCACCACTGTCTGTTACTGTGAACGACCCAGATAAGGACAGAATCTCAAATCTACTGTTGTGAGAATGCTAGTATTGATGGAAATACTCACTATATTTCTCACAAGAACGTTTACAGAAAGGAGATGAACGAGGAAAACTACATAAAGGAAAAACAGAAAAGAAAAACTAAAAGGAAAAATAGATAATCAACAACCCGTCTTCTTACTCCCCTCCACGCTACCTTTATGGATTTCCTTTCCTAACGGCATGGACACATCGGCATGCCTGGACACGTCGGCAGCCTGCATCTCATGCACGTGGGCTTGGGCTCGCTTGTGTTGGCTACGGCTACGCCTCTTCTTGATAGTCCAGTTGTGCAGCCCGTCATGGAGGCCCCTGCCATGACAGTCCTCCCTCTCAGACTGACCTTGTCACCAAGGTCGGAACTCGGGATACTGAGCGGTAATAACGTCGTAATCGATCCACGTAGCGTCGAAAATCGGGCGGTCTTGCCATTGAATCAGCCATTGCGTAACTAGAAAATTACCTCGCTTGACGACGCGAGTTTGTAGGAGACATAGTGGAACGTCAGAAATGTGGTCGTCGTAGAAGTCTGGAGGAAGAAGATGTGAAGAGATCGTCTGACTGCCAATTGTTTTCTTTAATAAGGAGACATGAAAGATTGGATGGATACGTGCCCCGGCGGGTAAAGCCAGCCTATAAGCAACTTGGGCAACCCGAGCCAGAATCTGGAAGGGACCAAAATACTTCGGAGCGAGCTTGTGTGATGGTCTGCCGACAACCGACTGCTGCTTGTAAGGTTGAAGTTTGAGATAAACCCAGTCAGCAGGCTGAAAACTCCGTTCGGTGCGGTTGCGATCGACATAGAGTTTCATTCGACTTTGAGCCTAGGAGATGTTTTCTTTGAGCAAATTATCCATTGCGTGGCGATCACGAAGATATCCATCTGCAGCGGAGGATTGGGAATGGAGGTAAGTGTTAGCTTACAATATGTTTTAAGTAACTATATTTTTTAGGATAATGTTTAATGACAAATATAAGAATAGAAAATAATTATTAATAAGAAATGTATGAACTGATGAGGATGATTAGTATGAAATATATGAGCTGAATAATTGATTTATTGAGTTTATTGCATTTGTCTGAAAATGCCCTTTGAAAAGGGTATTATGTTTTTCTGAAGATTTTTGGTTAAGTGCTATTAGTCCACAGTCAATCATCCACGTGAAAGAAAATAGAGAAAGACGCAAACGTCCAAAGTATCAATCGTCCACGTGAAAGAAAACAGAGAAAGACGCAAACGTCCAAAGTCTCAGTCGTCCACACTAATAACAGACGTAGTTGTCCACGCGAAAGATAGACGCAGTCTTCCACGCAAAAGAAAGACGCAGTCGTCCACGCTCAAAAGAAAGACGCAGTCGTCCACGCTCAAAAGAAAGACGCAGTCGTCCACAGTTAAAAGAAAGACGTTGTCGTCCACAGCTAAAAGAAAGACGCAGTCGTCCATAGAAAAGAAAAACGCAGTCGTCCAGAGTTATTAGTCCAACTTTCACGTCCAAACTCTTAACGCTAGATTTTTAAAGACCGAGAGAGTGATAGCGATAATCGTCCAGAGTCTTAACTCCAGACATCAACGACTAGCTGTCTTCATACAGATACTTCTCCAACGGCTATATTTTTGTACGGAGACAAGGACCTTCCCGAATGCGAAGCAATTACAGAAGCAGATATAAATAGAAGAACTGCAGCTCGAGACAAAAACTTTTGCCAATTCTTACAATCAACTCTCATGAGCCAAAAAAAAAAAAAAAATATGTAATCCTCTTCGATTATTTACATCTCTCTGCCCTAGAACTTGAGATCTTATCTTGAGAGAGTGTAATCTTTGTACTTAAACCTTCACCCTGTTAAAACTATAAGGCAGTGGATTGACGCCCGTGAAGTTCAATCCAGACGTGTAAAAGGCAGTTGATTGGCGTCCGTGAAGTCCAATCAAGTTTTCTCGTGGAAGAGAAGTAGTGAAACTTCAAGGGGGATATCCTTGAAGCGTGGACGTAGGCAAGGTTAGCCGAACTACGTAAAAACCACGGTGTTGTTTTTTTTTTCTCTCTCTCTCTGTTTGTTTGAATCAGTAAGCAACAACTTGAGTAATTTACATTACATTAAGTAAAAGAGATTAAGCGAGAAAAATCTAATTCACCCCCCCCCCCCCTCTCTCAAACAATAACGGTCCTACAGTAAGGAATGCTAACCGAGGAGGTGGCAGCTCGTAAAGAGCTTCAAATGGGGTCATTTTAATGGCTGACTGAACCGTGGTGTTGTACCACCATTCTGCTAAAAGGAGACACTGCCGCCAGACGGACGGCTTCCGAAATGTCATGCATCGAAGGTACATCTCCAAGCATTGATTCAGATGTTCTGTTTGACCATCGGATTCTGGGTGGTAGGCGGTGGAGGTATCAAGCGTGGTGCCCAAGGAAGAGAAAACTAACTGCCAGAAGGTGGAGAGGAATATCGGTCCCTGTCCGAGACCATCGATTGGGGAATGCCATGTAGTTTTAAGATGTTATCCAGGAAAATGTTGGCTACCTAGACAGCAGTGAAGGGATGTCGAAGAGCCAGAAAGTAGGCATATTTGGTAAGGCGATCCACCACCATGAGAATGCAGTTGGATTGAAGGGAGCTTGGGAGACCTTCTATGAAATCCATGGCGATGTGAGTCCAAGGATGCTGAGGGACTGGCAGTGGCTGGAGAAGGCCGGGGTAGTGTACATGCTCGTGTTTGCACCGCTGGCACGTGTCGCAGATTTGCACGTGTTTCTGTACGTCGGTAGTGAGCACTGGCCACTAGAATAAGAACTTGGCCTGATGGAGCGTGGCTTGGATACCTGAGTGTCCCCCCTCTGCCGAGTCATGCAAAGTTCTGAGAACCTGGGTGCGTATGGCGTTACCCTTCTCCAGAACCAGTTTTCCTTTGAAACGAATTAACCCATTAGTAACAGAGAAAGAGGGGTCCTGCGAAGGGTCCACCGAAAGTTTGGTGAGCAGATCTGCTGCCCAGGCATCTCCTTTGTAACTAGAGATAACTTCCTGCATCCACAGTGGTGAGTTTATGTGACACGATGGCCCTTAGAAAAGGGGCTGTGTAACCCACAAAAATATAGCAATAATGTGCTCGGTGTGCAATGTGAACAATAACTAGAAGAAACAATAATAAAAGGCAAGAAAATGCTATAGATCAAAAAAAGGTGAGTGTGTGTGATATGTGGCTGAGGGATGTAGGCATTATGATGGCCTGAAAATAAAGAAAAAAATAGAAGGAGATGAAGGTGTTGGTAGTGTGCAATCCGTGAAGAAGAAGAATGAAGAAAATGGCAAGAAAATAAAAGTGAGTGTGTGATGAGTGATGGCCGAAAATATAAGGGTGATTAAGTGTGTGAAAGGTGATGGAAATGAAGAAGATGGAAATATCTTTGGCAGTTCCGAGGAGCTATCTTAAGTGTGAACTCTCGGGAGCACGTTTTCCCGGAGGAAAACGACCACCTAGGGCCTAGGTTTTCATCCTCAACTCCTACTCCCAATGGAGAAGGCGAGGAAAACGTTAAGAGTTAACCTAGCAACCCAAAGGCTAGGCTAACAATGGAGGGCTACTCCACTTGATTCACGAATCGAGGCAACCCGAAGGCAAACCATACAAAGTGTAGAGAAATAGAGTTATTTTATAAATTGGGCAAAAGTGTTTTACAAACACCAATACTATGCTTAAATAGACAACCTAGGTGGATTAGGGTTTGGTAAGAGTGAGAATTAGCCATCGGATTTGAAGGAGCATCAAGGGCCGAGAGAGTGCAATCTGGTGCGCGCGCCATCAGCCAACCAGAATGCTGCCTCGCGCGCGCCATCAGTTGCTCCGCAGCGCGCCAGATCAGCAATCCCATGCGCGCCATCGGATGCCAGCCAGCGCGCCACATCAGCGATCCATGCCTCCAACGCTTACCTGCCCACGTGCTCCAGCGCGTGCCTGCCCGCGCATCTCTGCCTGCCAGAGCGTGCCTCCAGCTGTGCGGTTGGGATTAGGCCGAGCCAACACTTAATCAAGGGCCAAAAACTTGCCAACTCCTTGAGCCATTTTGTCACCCACATTTGTACCTGCAAATTCATACCTTTAAATGTGGGCTCTTCTTTGGGCTAAGGCTTTATTTGGGCTCCAAATTTGTTGATGCATTTCCCCTTTGTTGAATTAGTCTTCAACCCATAATCCACCAAACATACATCTAACCCTAACCAAACAATCTAATGCATGATGCAACTATAATAAACCATACAAAAAGGCTAATGTATGCCAAATGAGTTTAAAATTTAAAGTTACACATTTTGAGGCCCGGGAAGACAAATTCCCATTGGGCTGCTTGAAGGCTCTGTGTGAATGCTCCAATGAAGTATATGCAATGGTTTCTCCACATCTTCTGAAGTTGGTTCCCAAGTGAAATCCATTATGGGGTCAAAACCTGCAAAAAGAGAAAACTCATCAGAAAATTGAGTAACAATATTATGGGCCCGAGTTTGTGATCTCGTGACGGGCCTCCTAGGCATGTCATTATGGAAATGGCATGGCACTGTGGATTGGTCAGCAGTGTAATAGTGGGTACCCGTGAGAGAGCGTCAGCCACCACATTGTGTCTCCCTTCCCTATATTCGATTTGGTAATCCAACCCCAGCAGCTTAGACAACCACTTTTGTTGTAGCGGGATGGTAATTCGTTGCTCGAGGAGATATGTCAGGGACTGGTGGTTGGTCTGGACAATGAAAGAGTTGCCTTCTAAATAATGTCGCCAAAGCTTAACCGCAGAAACCAGTGCCAGTAGCTCTTTCTCATAAATTGACAACCCCATGTTTTTCGAGTTAAACGGCTTGCTCATGAACGTTATCGCCTGTCGGTTGTGCATTAACACAACACCCATACCCCCCTGGCAGGCATCGGTTTGAATGATAAATGGCTGGGAGAAATCAGGTAGTGTTAGGACTAGGGGTTCACTCATAGCCGCCTTGAGAGTCTGGAATGCCTCCTCTACCCCCTATCCCAGACGAACGCATTCCTCTTTAGTAAAGTTGTGAGGGGCTTTGCATTATTCCATAGCTGCGAATGAATTTCCTGTAGTATCTGGTGAGACCCAGAAAACCTCGCAGCTACTTGACATTGGTGGGAGAAGGCCAGTTTATCATTGCTGCGATCTTGGCCGGGTCGGCTTTGACCCATGCCTTGGAAATAATATGACCGAGATAGCCGACTTCAGATTGGCCGAAGGTACATTTAGCCTCTTTAGCTACTAATTTATGATCTCGCAACATTCCTAGTACTGTGGTCAGATGGTCGCAGTGGGTCTCCACGGTCGGGCTGTACACCAATATGTTGTCAAAGAAAACCAAAACAAATTTTCATAAATAAGGTTGAAAAACAGTGTTCATGAGTGCCTGAAAAGTTGTTGGTGCATTGGTGAGGCCGAACGACATTACTCTGAACTCGTAGAGACCCTGATGGGTTTTGAATGCCGTCTTATGGCAATCTTCCTCCTTCACCCAAATTTGATGATATCCAGCGCGCAAATCTATTTTAGAGAACACCGTCGAGCCATGAAGCTCATCTAACAGCTCATCAATAATAGGCATCGGAAACTTGTCTTTAATAGTGAGAGCATTCAGTTGCCGGTAGTCAACGCAAAACCACCACTACCCATCCTTCTTTTTCACCAAAAGCACCGGCGATGCGAAGGGGCTATTGCCTAGGACGATGATGCCCTCCCTTAACATTTCTTGCACCAGTTTCTCTATCTCCGTTTTCTGTGAGAACAGACATTGGTATGGCATTATTCGGAAAGGTCTAGCATCTGGTGATCATGGTTTCTCTCCGTTGGTAAACTCGATCGATGGGCAAAGACGTCGGAGAATTTTTGAACGATGGCTCTTATACAATCTGGCCCCCATTGTCCAGAACCTATCTCCTGTAGGCTGAGTTGGGCAATAAATCCTCAGGGGTGTTTAGCCCAGCAAGTTTTTATTGCTTTTGGGTGGGCTGGTTATTGTGCTGGTCTCCAATGGGTAGGCGTAGGGAATGATTACTGGGCTTCCCTCATAATGGATCAGTAATTGATTATGAGGCTGTGGACGGAGATCCAATCGATACCCAGAATCACATCGCTACTGCCAAATTGCAGAGTTCGTAGTGGATATGTGAAGGGGAGACCCAACATTTTCCATGTTACCAAATCCGTCAGCTCCCGGCTCACCAACTTCTCGCCGTTGGCCACCATAACTTGGGCAGACTTTTCGACCATTGTCAGCAACCGAAAATGAGTCGCCAGCCGCTTGTCGATAAAACTATTAGTGCTTCCACTGTCAATAAGAATGGAAATGGGTTGCTGTCCCAGTCGCCCGATAATCCTCACCGTCGAATTGGTCGTCTGGCCGGTGAGTGCGTGGAGTGAAACTTCTAATGGTGTGGTTTCCTAGGTAACCTCCAGTTGTTTCACCCCAGAAGAGTCTTCATTCTCTTCTTCAATCGGATCCACAATGAGTACGTTTAGTGCCTGGTTTTTGCAGACATGCCTGGCGACATATTTCTCATCACACTTAAAACAGAGGCCCAGTTTCCGTTTGAGCTAGAGTTCAGATTGTGGCATTTTCTGCATTCTGTAAGGCGACTTTGAATTTTCTACTTCACCCGGTAAAATGTTTGTCAGAATTGCCCCAAGGAAATCATGCCGCTTAGCGTGCGCTAGATGACGAATGGGTTTTCCCCCTTTGTTAATTACCCCAAAAGCGGATTTCTGAAGTGATGCTACCTCTATAGCTTGCTCCAGAGTCGAAGATCGGGTGATTTTTACCATCGCCGGTATTTCATCTCTCAATCCGCTAGTGAATCTGGCTATCCAAAAGGACTCGGGCATTTCGGGTAAGCGAGGTTGTGCTTAAGCCTTCAATTCCTCAAACTTCTCTAAGTAATCGGACACAGTCCCTATCTGTGTAATTTTGCTAAGCATCTCCAGAACGTCTTCTCCCGGGCTGGCCGAAAAACGCTTTGCATAAGGCTGTGCTAAATTGTCTCTAGTTTACTATGGGTCTCGTCACTATCCACCCATGGTACCACACATCTGCCTTTACTCGCACGAAGAATTCAGCCAACTCTAACTTTTGACTCTCGGTAGTTCGATGTAGATCGAAATATCTATTAGCTTTTCTTACCCACTCTTGAGGATTGTCTCCGGTGAAAAATGGTAGCTCGAGTTTCGGCAACCTCTGTAGCTGATAGTCGTATCGTGGACGATCTATGGGCGCCGACGGGTAGAGCGGCATCTGAGCTGGTGGATGTGGTCATGGGCCCCATGGGTTCTGCTATTGAGTCGGGGGAACTTCATTGTTTTGGTGGGAATGTGGATACGAATCGCTCTGTATTGGGGTGCTTGAGGATGGTAAAGGAGAGTCTTCCTTTATCGGCTGTTTCTACCAAGGATCGGCGGCCGTTGGCTGCTTCTGCCCCAGCTCTGATTTGTCTTGCGCGATTTTAGTCAGCATAGACATCAAGGCATCGAGCTTTACGGTGGTATCTTGCATATAGGTTTTTAAGGTTTGGTCCACTCGCTCCTGTTTATCTTGCAGCCCTTGGAAGTTTTGCTCCAACGTAGCGATTTGGGAGTTAATCTCTGTGACTATTTTCTGCAGCTCTTGGTACCCTCCCGTGAGTTTCTTCACGGCTTCTTCATTGGTTTTTACTCTGGTTTCTGCCATCTCTGAAAGATTACAATTAGTTATGCGATGTCACACAGGGTGTTACGTGTGACACCGATAATGAATGCAATGACGAACAATATAAATATGCAGAAATAAATTAGACAGGAGGTTGTTAACGCAGTTCGGCAACCAGCCTACATCTGCGGAGCCACGCCCAGATATAAAAACATTTCTTTGAGTTCACAAAGTTACAAGACAATCAGACTTATACAAATAAAGACTCCCTCTTATTTTCGTCGCCGCCTCTAGCTAACTTTCCCAAGGAAACTATTTTTTCAAGATCCCCTCGACTTAAGATCGACCTCTCCAGAGATCTAGAAAACAACAAGATCCCCTTGTTGTTGATTCCGCTCGGAATCCGTGTTATGGCAAGATCTCCTTGCCCAAGATCAAAGTGACAAGCTCCCCTTGTCTAAAAAACAGAACTTCTCCCAAGTTTTGATGCAACCTCCTCCTGAGACTGAGCTTCAATGAAGAACAAAGAAAAATTGCCTCCTGGGACACCGTTTGGAACACCAACACGTTGTCTTCGGACGCAATACACAACACACTCAATAAATCGATGTAATCCACAACATAAAAAGAGTGTGTAAAACAATCACAGACCCAAACGCAAAAACGTTGGGAGTGAAAGAAAAGCGACGGCTCAAAGAATGAAAAAACCTTCTCTCGCGAAAATCAAAACTCCGTCGTCAATTAGCATTCATAGAAACGAAAGCTTTAAATATCATTGGTAGCTTCCATATCTTCGATTCAGTCAGTTACTAAATTAGACATAACGTCGCAAGAATTTAGGAAAACAAATTTTAACAAATTCGGTTGAGTGACACACCGTGTGACACTTTAGGAAAGTATCTCTAACTTCCTTGATATGGCTCCGAAAATTTAGGTAAGCATCTCACGATTCATGTTATCTCGAAGCCTAACAAATTTCACCAAATCTCCATCAAATCGGCTTACCAAAATAAAGTTTTCCAAAAAGCAAGTGCCTTTAGCTTTTCCAATAACTTTCCGATTATTCTTGTTTCCTTATTTTTCTCTTCCATAGAATCTTCATGATTGTTAATATGAAGCCATCCGATAATCAGAATGCAATATTTCTTGATCACCAAGAAATAAATTATCAATTTGGAAAAACATATTATCTCCATAAATATATATAAATATTGCCAAAAAAACAATGCCAACTTATATGCAATATCTTTGCATTTACAATCTCGTTGAACGTAGCTTCTCTGATACCACTGTTGTGAGAATGCTAGTATTGGTGGAAATACTCACTATATTTCTCACAAGAACGTTTACAGAAAGGAGATGAACGGGGAAAACTACAGAAAGGAAAAACGGAAAAGAAAAACTAATAGGAAAAACAGATAATCAACAACTCGTCTTCTTACTCCCCTCCACGTTGCCTTTATGGATTTCCTTTCCTAACGGCATGGACACGTCGGCATGCATGGACATGTCGGCGGCCTGCATCTCATGCACGTGGGCTTGGGCTCGCTTGTGTTGGCTACGGCTACGCCTCTTTTTGGTGGCCCAGCTGTGCAGCCTGTCATGGAGGCCCTTGCCCTGACATCTACCCTGCATGAAATTTCAAAGTCCATTCGATACGGTTTCCGTACAGAGATCTCAATTATATACTTAATTATCTAATTCAACAAATCATAATGTAGCCATATAATCATTGAATATCGTCCAGAGATTAGACTTAGCACAAGAAAATCTACGAATTGTTCCTAGAATGTTGAATGAAACAATTGGAGAGATAGGAAGAGAAATACCTCGTATGTCAAAATGACACCAGAAGAGCTTGGTTGGTGAATATTAGGGTTTACTAAATGCCGTGGAAGAGAAATTTATAGAAGCCGAACACCGCTACTGACTACGGCATATGTACGCAAATTTTAAAGGCCAATTTCGAGATAGAACCTATAGATATGCGATGTGGAATGCGGTCAGGGCAACCATAATATGGCATTTTGAAACAGAAATGAGGAAAGAACATTAGCTTAGCCCGACGGCCCACACATAGTTTCGAGCAGAAAAGCCTAGATATTAGGCTAGTCATGTCTTTTCTTCGAATTCAAAGTGCGACATGGGTTTGAATAATTTGTGTGACTCATTCAATGCAATTTTATTTCCAGTCAGGGACAAACCGATCCTGACCATGTTCAAGATGATCCAAAAGTGCATGATGATCTGAACTGTGTAGAAATTTTAGAAGGTAGTCCAATCAACATGCCTCCTGTGTCCCCAGATAAACAAAAAGCTTTAGAAGCTAGAAAGTGAGCACAAAATTAGAGTGTTTAGCTCTCAGGAGCTGCACGATTTTAGGTTAGCAACGGCCACGAACAATACGTGATCAAGATGAATATAGGTATGTGCAGTTTGTACCAGGTGGGAGTTAATTGGAATATCGTGTGTCTATTTTAATCCATTAATGCATTTCATGAGAGTGCATCCGGAAAATTACGTGCATCGATGCTATCACCGTGCAACTTTCCTGCAGATGTATTCACAGTTTATTCAACCCGTGAGCGGTCCCTAAATGTGGCCGCAAATACCAAATCGACAGGAACTGAACCTGCCCAGAAGATATCGCCAACCTGGTAGGCCGAAGAAGATAAGAGTATGAGATGTCAATGAGCCATCAAGTTCGACAATGAGTATGCGGAACTCAAAGATATCATGCGTTATATGTCAGCATAATGGGTACAATAGTCGCATTATTTCTCACTGGGGATTCACTTCAAGACACATTTATGGGTTTCAACACATTTGACGCGATGCAAGTACAGTTCAACAAATTTTGCTCGTAAACACATTCATTCTTTTTTAATATAGTTTTCATTATGTGCAGTAATCTGCGACGCGCGGCCAAGACAGCAATTATTGACTGTTATAATTTCGCTCTTGGGTCCATTTTTTCAATTCTATTAGACTAACCTAAAATAAAAAAAAATTATTTAAATAAATAAAAATACATAATTATAATTTGAAAGATCTTTAGGCTGTAATTTGTTATATCGGTTTCTTCAAACCAGAAAGATATTGCAAAGCTTAATGCTTGCAAGACATGTTTGAATACTCCACTCTTTTCATAATATAACAATTTTACCGCATGTTCACCGCCTCTTTCTCTTAGAACAAAGCTCATTTAATATATGTTTTGTTCCATCAATCTCGGAAGATCCATCAATGTTATTGAGTACTCCACTCTTTTCATAATCTAACGAAACGTATTTTGACATCGCAATAACATGGAAAAATTGTCAAAATACGTTTCGTTAAATTAAAAAAATAGTGGAGTACTCAATAACATTGATGAATCTTCCCAAATTGATAGAGCGAAACATATATTAAATGAGTTTTGTTCCAAGGAAAAAAGGCGATGAACATGCGGTAAAATCGTTAGATTATGAAAAGAGTGGAGCACTAAAACCTATCTTGCAAACATTAAGTTTTGTGATGTCATTCTGGTCTGAAGAAGCCGATATAACAAATTACAGCCCGAAGAGATTTCAAATTATAATTATTTATTTAAATAAATTTTTTTATTTTAGTTTACTTTAAGAATACTTATTTATTATAGGTTATTCAAATTACGGTTACTTATTTGTTTCAGTTTAAGTAAAAAAAATTTAAAAAATAGACAGAGTTTTGTTTGTTTTATGACTCCTCCATAGTTGTTTTCACACAGTTTCTGCAAATTCAAATCACAAATATATACCCTACAGCTAGATTCTAGTACAAATACTATACATCAAGACATAAAATTAAAGTACATCAAATTTACAGACGACAAGTAAAATACATCAAACTAAATACAACATCTAAACTATACTACGCAGGAGGGACATCGTCTTCAGCCTCTTGACGCCAACGCTCGAAGGAGTTTGCGAGCCGTAGCTGGGTTAATCTGATCTCATTAAGTCTCTCTTCCATCATGTCTCACTTATACTCTCACCTCTGCTTCATCCTGTCAAGCCTCTGCTCCAATGTACTAGCCTCCAAGGGTACAATGGCAGTGCGGTGGCAGTAGCGTCCTCGATGGCGGTGGCGTCCTATAGTCCCAAACGACATATTCTTATTCTTGGTTTGCCCGACCTCAATCATGTGACCTATAAACATGTATACCGGGTCGAATGTCGTGATTCTGTAGAGCTTCTCCATGCGTATAAATCCATCCAGTTGACAAGATCTCTGTGACCATCTCTCGGCTTGATGGTGTGGCTGATCAGGTTGTGTACCACCGGAGCTTTGACGTTCAGAACCTTCGATCTCGGCTTCCCAAACCCTGCAATACCTGAATTGTGGTGGATTCGCCTAAGGAACTCTAGTCCCTCTGTTGTTCTGGCAAAATCACACTCTCGAGAACTATGATAGTATCTTTCTGCCTCCTCGTCCGCAAATCCCAGCAATTCATTGACAACAGCTTGAGAGACGATAATTTCTTTACCAAATAGGTACGTCTTCAAGCACCTAGGCAAACAACTTTGTCGCAGCTGTCGCCCCTCATGTTGTACACCCCGTGCAAGGAGATGTCGTCAAACATCTCCTTCATCTTCAAAGACTCTTAACCGCTAAAGTTAGCAGTCTTCCCATAAATAATCAAGCAGATTCCCGTATCCCGCTTGAACTACTATTGACACTTCTGGCTACAAAATTCTATGGACAAATAACCAGGAGGCGGTTGCGACACTTGATCCGTCGCCCAATTTGATGGGCAACCTTGTTCCATCCGAGGAGCCTTTCGACCAATAAACATTCTTGGGAAGGCCATTTTTAGGTTTAAGTGTTTTTTTTGGATTTTCAGAATATTTGAGATTCTCGCCTTTTCTGGTTTTTTGGGATTTTTGGCTAGAAAACAGAGCGGATTTAGGAATTTTCAGCGCGAAAATACCCTCGATTTTTGAATTTTTGAGAAAAAAACTCTCGGTTTTGGCAATTTTCAGTTTGGGCATAGGGTTTTGGCTCGGTTGTGAGATTTCCTTAAAGGCTTTTTACAGATTTCGGCAAAAAACGGTTAGATCTGGTGATTTTGACAGCAAAACACACGGATCTGAGAGTTTGGCCAAGAGAAAAGTCGAGGTTTCTGAAGAAAACCAGGCTATTCGCTTATATATTAACGCAAAACGGGGGACCGTCTGAGGGTGAACACCCCTGCATGTTCTTAGAACGGGGGACCGTTATAAGAACGTGACAAACTGTAATTACGCACATGCAAGGTACATGGAGAACATGGAGTGGGTCAGAGGGTACAGACCCCCCGCGTGCACGTGCGAGGCACGTTATCGTAGAATGGCCCTTGTTCTATGTGTAAAGTTCAGAACAGAGGGTTATCGATTAACCGCTAGGGTTTTTTTATAAGCTTTTGATAGTTTAAGGTTTTTTTTTTTAGTATAAACATATTTTGAGTGTTTTAAAAAAAAACTCATACTTCGAGACTTAAAATGATTTTAACCCTAATATTTATGTAGGCTACATGCTTCAATCACAGCACTAGTAGATATCATTAACCACAACTTTCTTGGGTAAAATGTGTCCAACAAGCAAATATTATGAACATTTTTTATTACATGTAATTAATAAATAATTTTTATGATTAATTTTATGTTTGCATTTGATAAGTGTGTATTTTACACACTTATTCGGACTCTTTAATCTTCATTCGATAAGTTTTTCTCAAGCATTTAAATGAATTTAACGTTTCTGTTGTAAGTATGCAGATAAGATTAAATCTAATAGGTTAAGCATTAACGAAGAATAAATATAGTGCAGAATGAAGAAAAATAACGAAATAAAAATATCAACGTGTGGCGGTGAATAGAAGACTAGCGGATTGATTGCCCACATCTCACGATCGATCGGCTGAAGCAGGATTTTAAGGAAAGCAGAAAGAATCCCAACCGTTCAGCTATTTTAATTGTTTTAATTTGTTTTAATCTCAACCGTTGAGATTGATTGTGGACTTTAGATTTGTGGGCTTCAGATTAATTAAGAATTAGGTTAACTAACTATGAAGGAACATCATTCATAACGAGCCCTGGAGACAGAGAGGAGAATTTAGAGGAGCTCTAGCGAGACGGAGACCGGAACAGAGCAAGAGCTTCAGAAACTGAAATTCATCCTAGTTTTTCTCTCCCTTGCTCTTCTGAACTATGAACATCTTTATTATTTTTATTGTTTTTCTTTATTCTAGCATGAACTAATTTTCTTTTCTAGGGCTACGATATAGCCGAATTATGAATATTTAGTATTTTCTTCAATTCAAGTTGTTAATTTTCTGTTTCAATATTGTGTTGAGTATTTTATTCTACTCTTAATGCTTGCGATTGCCTGATCAACAATAGCACGTTCTTAGGATAGTTTTGAGACCGAGAGGTGATAAATAATCGAGCACTGAATAATTTACCAAGAAAAGGATCTTATGCTAGAGATAGCTAAGGCGTTCATGTGGTAGTATAATTTCTCATTTTTAATGTATTCAATTAATTTTTAGGGTTTGAGACCGAGAGGAGATAACCCGTTAGTTGGATAAGTTTGTCATTGCTCGAGAGAGATTGATAAATATTTTTGTGAAATTGCCATCAACACATAGAAATAAAAATTAATGATTTGGATTAGTAAAACTAAATAGGATTAATTTAGGTGAAATCAGAAACCCTAGAGCTTATTTTTAAACTCGTTTAATTTCTGCTATTTAATTAAATTACTTTATTTTGTTATTTTAAATTCGAACTTATCAAAATCTTGTATTCATTATAAACTATAATTAATTTAGTTTGATCATTAATTAAAAAGTCCTTGTGGGTTCGACACTCTATTTATCACTTTATTACTTGTTGCGACTCGTACACTTGCGAATTATTTCTCACAAGAAGTTTTTGGCGCCGTTACCGGGGGCTTTATTATTAATATCGAATTAATTATTTTTAGTTTTATTTTGAATTCTTTTTATTTTATTTCTTTATTTTCGTGTTATTTTCAGGTGCATGCGTAAAGAAGGAAATGTTAATCTTCTCCCGCTTAATCTTGAGATCGAGCAGACGTGTCGAAAAAATCGTAGAGAAAGAAGAGAAATTATTCAACCAGCGCGTGTCATTATGGGAGATAACGGGGAAGATAATACTGAGAACCAGACCTTCCTGGATTATGTTATACCTACTGTATCCGGAGTGCACTCAGTTATTCGAAAACCGGCCATCGCTGCTAATTTTGAAATTAAGTCAGGCACCTTGCACATGATTCAACAATCTCAGTTTAGTGGATTACCTTTTGAGGACCCCAAAGATCATATTGCAAATTGTTTAGAAGTATGCGACATTTTCAGATATCATAATGTGGGGGATGATGCAGTTAGGTTACGTCTATTTTCATTCTCATTACGGGATCGTGCAAAGAATTGGCTTAACTCTCTGCCGGCCAACTCTATTACTACATGGGAAGAATTATGTCAGATGTTCCTTTCTAAATTCTTTCCCTTCGAGAAGACTGCTAAGCTCCGAAACGATATAATCAATTTCAGTCAATTCGATGGGGAAACTCTATATGAGGCATGGGCGAGATTCACGGATATGCTGAGAAAATGCCCTAACCATGGCTTACCGAAGTGGATGCATATTCAAACTTTCTGTGGGATTACCATAGTCTACTAAAACTCTGGTCAATGCAGCTGTAAGGGGTGCTTTAATGAGAAAAATCGAAGAAGCCGCATATGATCTTTTAGAAGAATTGGCACTTAATAATAACCAGTGTCCTGTGGAGCGATCAATTATGAAGCGCACAACAGGTACTCCAGAACTCAAGGCTATGAAAACTTTAACTCTACAAGTTGCCTCATTAGCTAAACAATTTCAAGAATCTCATATGGCGGCTAGTGTGGGGAAAGTGCCAATGGTTAATTGTCAATGGTGTCATGGACCACATCAGAGTGAAGAATGCCATGTGGGAAATCCTATGCCAAATAAATCTGCAGAACAAGCTAACTACGTGGGAAATTTTAATCGGCAATGAAATCATAGTTCAAACGCTTATAATCCAGGGTGGCAACAACATCCTAATTTCTCATAGAGCAATTCTCAAAATATTATGCCTATGCCTCAAACATCGCAATCGGGTCCATCTTAACAAGCTGAGAATAAAAATAATCTTGAGGCAGCCCTTATGCAATTTATGACTGAAATGCGTACAACGATGCAGAATCAATCGGCCCAAATTCAAAGTCTTGAGAATCAACTTGGCCAATTTGTTAGTATCATTAATGGAAGATCTCAAGGTACACTACCTAGCAATACAGAAATAAATCCAAAAGAGCATTGTAATGCAATTACCACTCGAAATGAAACAGTGAAAAAAGAGCCAAGTTTGCCTAAATTGCATAATTGAGGTTCAAGTGAAAATGAAGCTCAAAGGTTTCTACCATCTCATCCGTCGCCAATACAAGCAATTCCACCTCAAGTGATGTTTCCACAAAGACTGAAGAATGTGAAGCTTGATAATCAGTTTTCTAAGTTCCTTAATGTCTTCAAAAAGCTCCACATCAACATTTCATTCGCAGAGGCCCTCGAGCAAATGCCTAAATATGCAAAGTTTTTGAAGATATTTTGTCTCGAAAATGAAAGATTGACGAATATGGCACGATCGCTTTGACTGAGGAATGTAGTGCCATTGTTCAACGTAAACTTCCACAAAAACTGAAAGATCTGGGAAGTTTCACCATACCAATGGAAATTGGAAAGTCAATTTTTGAACGGGTATTGTGTGATTTGGGGGCGAAAATTTAATGCCACTATCTATTTTTCAAAAGCTGGGTCTTGGTGAAGGGAAGCCCACGAATGTAATTTTATAGATGGTTGATCGGTCTATAAAGCATCCGTATGGGGTGATTGAAGATGTTCTTGTAAAAGTCGACGAGTTTATTTTCCCCGCTGATTTCTTGTTCTTGATATAGAAGAAGATAGTGGCATCCCGATAATATTAGGTCGACCATTCTTAGCAACAAGAGGTGCTGTAATTGATGTTAGAAATGGAAAGCTCAAATTGCATGTACAAGACGAAGAGGTAACATTTAAGATGTATAAATCAATGGAGTACCCAATATCTAGTGCTGACATATTTCGAATGGAACTCTCTAACACTGTTACAATGGAAGCTTCACGTCAACTAAGCGACTCTCTTGAGCTGAATGGGATGCAGTACGTTGAAAATTTTGGGGAGTCGACGTTACGGGTCATACCACCTATTAAGAAACCACCTGACTACAAAAAGCTTCTGGCAAATGATAAGTTGGTAAATGGGCAACGATGGACACCATATTGGGACGGTACAGTTAAAAATTCCAAATCTATTATATATCTCGACCCAACATGAAAAAGTATATTGTCGGGCTGTCGACAATAAATACAAGCGCTTGCTGGGAGGCAACCCACACATGTATCCTTTTTAGTTCGTTGTTTCAATTTTTGTTTGCATTAGTTTTGATTATTTTTATTTTTAGTGTACTTTCTTTTATTATTATTATTATTTTTTAATCGACAAAAAAAAG
The DNA here is from genome assembly GCA_022432975.1 of Begonia masoniana. Taxonomy (NCBI): domain Eukaryota; kingdom Viridiplantae; phylum Streptophyta; class Magnoliopsida; order Cucurbitales; family Begoniaceae; genus Begonia; species Begonia masoniana. Next base: position 73,368,291 of record CM039502.1, read on the forward strand.
ATTCCTGATCAATTGCTCCTTCAACCGTAGCTCCACAATGCTGACGACAGCCCGAGACGTTATGAGGTTCGCTACTTTTACCTTAATTTTTATTTTCAATATTGAGGACAATGTTTGTTTTAAGTTTGGGGGTGATTTTAGCGTATCTTAGTATTGTGCTATATTTTGGTATTGCAATCTGAAATCTGGTTTAGTTGTCAATGATTGAAATTTTGAATAAATTAATGCTTGAGCTTCTTGAAAAATGCTGAGTAAAAGATTAGTTTGTATTAGTTTACATTGACTTGAGCTTACAAAATTAGACTTAGAACCATGAGCACATTTTCATTCTTGTTTGATTCTATCTATTGGTGTCATACTCATGTAGTCTACATATATCGAAGCCCAAATACAGTGAGGGAGTGTAGCCCCAATCAAACATAACGTTAACGAGTGCTTACTAAGGAAAATTCTTCTTGGTTTTGCCTAACATCCTCGAATGCAAATTGAAATTTTTTAGAAATAATAGAATGATTTAGGCCATCATTGGACCGTTTGAACTTTCTTACCTTATCCTTTTGTGTCATTTAATGACACCCATAGTCACCCTTTTAAGCCTATTATTTACTGTTCAATTGTTCCTATTTCAGCCTAACCACATATAGATTTTCCTACATTTTCTAAAGAGCACATGGTTTATTGATATATTTGAAGGAGAGTAGGAGAATGTGTGGTGAGGATGAATAAAGACTCTTTTGTCATATGTTAATTTATTTTTACATTGTCATGTTATTATTAGTCTGAGTTGTAAAAAAAAATCAAAAAAAAAAAAAGACAAGTTCAAAAGTTTAGTTTTATTTTCAGGCTTTTGTATTTATTTTACTTTGTAATTATGACAAAAGAAGTTAATCTGAGTGATATTGAATGAAATAAGTTTGGGGGTGAGAGATCAGAGGAAAGCTTGAGCGAGTTCAATGTGTGAGCGAGTGCAGAGATCAAATGAAAGCTTGAGCGAGTTCAATGTGTGAGCGAGTGCTGAGAAGAAAATAGTGAGTGGGTGATATAAGGAATGATGAGTTATGCTCTGATTACTCGTTTGTATCCATTAAATTCCTACCATTTAACCCAACCTTACATTACAAGCTTTTAAAGACCTATCGACTTTTATTTTGTTTAATTGATAATTGCTATTAGTTGGATAGTAGACAAAGCCGATGAACGATTAGAGTGAATGGAGTGGTCCCAAGTGAGCTGTTAGTGTATTTTCTTCCCGTAGCTAAATTAGTTAACTCAACAGTTAGAGAAAAATAAGAATGAACACACACACACACGAGGATTTCTAAGCAAGTGACGGTCAATGCACTAGTATGAGTTACTCTTTTGCAAAGTGTTAATCTTGATAGTTTTAGTATGAATTGTTCAAGCTGAGACAAATTACTAAAAACTTTGATGATGATTGTTTTACCATTATATTGTATTGTGCTTAGTATATGAGATTTGATAATATATCTGCCGAAATTTTTGCTTAGTTTTGTTTGCTTGAGGACAAGTTTTCATTCAAGTTTAGGGGTGTGATAAGTGTATATTTTACACACTTATTCGGCTCTTTAATCTTGATTCGATAAGTTTTTCTCAAGCATTTGAATGAATTTAACGTTTCTGGTGTAAGTGTGCAGATAAGATTAAATCTAACAGGTTAAGCATCAACGAAGAATAAATATAGTGTAGAATGAAGAAAAATAACGAAATAAAAATATCAACGTGTGGCGGTGAACAGAAGAGTAGCCGATCGATCGCCCATATCTCGTGATTGATCGGCTGAAGCTGGATTTTAAGGAAAGCAGAACGAATCCCAACCATTCAGCTATTTTAATTGTTTTAATTTGTTTTAATGTCAACCGTTGAGATTGATTGTGAGATTTAGATTTGTAGGCTTCAGATTAATTAAGAATTAGGCTAACTAACTATGAAGGAACATCATTCATAACGAGCCCTGGAGACAGAGAGGAGAATTCAGAGGAGCCCTAGCGAGACAGAGACCGGAATAAAGCAAGAGCTTCGGAAACTGAAATTCAGCCTAGTTTTTCGTTCCTTTTTCTTCTGAACTATGAACATCTTTCTTATTTTTATTGTTTTTCTTTATTCTAGCATGAACTAATTTTCTTTTCTAGGGCTACGATATAGCCGGATTATGAATATTTAGTATTTTCTTCAATGCAAGTTGTTAATTTTCTGTTTCAATATTGTGTTGAGTATTTTATTATACTCTTAATGCTTGCGATTGCCTGATCAACAATAGCACGTTCTTAGGATAGTTTTGAGACCGAGAGGTGATAAATAATCGAGCACTGAATAATTTACCAGGAAAAGGATCTTAGGCTAGAGATAGTTAAGGCGTTCATGTGGTAGTATAATTTCTCATTTTTAATGTATTCAATTAATTTTTAGGGTTTGAGACCGAGAGGAGATAACCCGTTAGTTGGATAAGTTTGTCATTGCTCGAGAGAGATTGATAAATATTTTTGTGAAATTGCCATCAACACATAGAAATAGAAATTAATGATTTGGATTAGTAAAACTAAATAGGATTAATTTAGGTGAAATCGGAAACCCTAGAGCTTTCTTATTATATTTTTAAACTCGTTTAATTTCTTCTATTTAATTAAATTACTTTATTTTGTTATTTTAAATTCGAACTTATCAAAATCTCGTATTCATTATAAACTATAATTAATTTAGTTTGATCATTAATTAAAAAGGCCTTGTGGGTTCGACACTCTATTTATCACTTTATTCCTTGTTGCGACTCGTACACTTGCGAATTATTTCTCACAACAGCATTATACGATATGCTTTATAAATTCAAAGAAAAATCATTGATTATTTGTGCAATTTTAAATTTACATATATGTTGATATATGTGGAATTAAATTTAAAAAGAAATAATCACATTAGTCAATGACTTATATTTGAAATATATGATTTTCAAATTAATAAAGTCATAAATACAGTTCACTTCATTGAGAATGCGTAGTCATATCTCGACTATATATGTAGTGACATAAAGTGATTGTATTTTATATAATATGATTATATAGAACTTGAGCAGATGAAATTATATTGTTCTTATAATATCCGTTAAATGAAGAACAATTAATTTTATCATAATGATGGTCATATATGTATGATCTTAATTTATTGTATTTAGTATACTCCTATTTATTTCAATTTATTCTTTAATTTACTCGGTATAGTTTTGTATTAGTTACATTACATAAGTCTTGTATTTTAGGAATAAATTAAATGAGTAGCTAATAATGCTAACATTGATACAATGAAATCAATAATACAAGATTTTATTTGTGACGGCCCCCGACCCGATCGGGGTCCGAGGAGCCATCACTCAGGGACATTCAAAACGGGGACTTTTTTTTTTATAAACAGACTGAACCTTTAAAACAAACCCTTAAAACTTTACAGAGAGAGAGAACATTCTCTAAAATTAAAAGCAAAACGAGAAACGGTTAAAATCATACTACATAACGAATGACAGAAGGGAAAGCAGGAAGACTGGAACACTTAAGAATTTGGACGCAAATGTAGCACCCGGTTCCATTGAGACAAAATTTAAATTATTATTAATGATGTACTTTTATAGAAGGGTTGGGGGAGTTATTGATTAGGTTAATAAATGACTAGGCAAGGGCAGAAAGGTAATTAGAGATTTAAAAATGGATAATGTATTTAAGGTTAGTGATTTGGGGTTTAGTGCTCGGTAGCCGCCACCAATTCCCTTATTTCTCTCCCAGCCTTCAGCTCTTCAACAGAAAACCTTCGAGCGATTTCTTCCTCACTCGATTCTCTTTCAACCTAGGTAAGCTCTCTTAGTCTGTCTGTGATTTTAACAATTAGATAGCTGAGGGAATACAATGTGTGAAGTTTCGAGGAATACTGTGAGAGAGTTGAGCTCGGGTGTAGTGTTGAATCGGAAATGCACCATGAACTAAGCTTCCAAGCTAGTTTCCCATGATTTCCTGAATAGATTAGAATGAGGCTTAGAAGAAATCTAATTGATATCCTTTCTATGACCTAGGTGAGCAGACTTCTGAAGTAGTTTGAAACCGAGCATTTCCAGGAGAGCCAGGTAAGTAAAGTTTGCTTGTGCCTTCGGGCCTACATCACAAAATATTAGGGTTTGTATGCTGGAATGTGTTGGTATGTCATGCATCATATTTTTAAAGTATACGAAAATAAATTTGAATGCATGTTGGCATAGTGAGGATTGAATATATTGAAACAGCTACATGAATCAGTTTCACTGTTAAGGGAAGTAATCCGCCCCTTAATGAGACAGTGGATATTTATACTTTGGGAGAGTTGATCCAACTTCCAATTTCACAGGGGGATCTGAACATGTGAATCAGATTTGCTGTTAAGGGAATTTATCCGCCCCTTAATGAGCCAGTGGATGTATATACTTTGGGAGAGTTGATCCAGCTCCCAATTTCACAGGGGGATCTGAACAGAAACGAAACATGAACAACTGAGTTGAGAAAGTAGAAATTGCATGATTAGAAATTTATATATATTTCAGTGTTTCATTTCATTACAGCTTTACTTACTTAGCATTAGGCTAATAGATGAGTTTTGTGATGTAGGTGTTGAGGATACTGCAGGTGAATTTCCTAATTGCACAGATGATTAGATGTGGTTGAAGGAGCACACTCATGCTACGGATCTGGTGAACTGATGAGGCGATTTAACTGATGTTTGTTGGTGAGAAGGTTTAGTCAACAGTGTTTGAAATTTAGAAATGTTAAGTTTCCATAACAGTAGTGGTTTCAGTACTTTGAACACGTTTTGAGATTTTTCTGATAACGGTGATATGTCGAGTTTTAAATGTTATTTTTACTGGATTTGATTAATGTGATGGTTTGAGTTGTTTCTGAATGGTCTTGGAAGAGTAATGTTAAGTTTGAAATTTAGAAATGTTAAGTTTCCATAACAGTAGTGGTTTCAGTACTTTAAACACGTTTTGAGATTTTTCTGATAACGGTGATATGTCGAGTTTTAAATGTTATTTTTACTGGATTTGATTAATGTGATGGTTTGAGTTGTTTCTGAATGGTCTTGGAAGAGTAAGCAAATTCCTTTCTGTAATTGGTGTTGTATATGTATAGTGAGGAGTAGTTGAAATGTACTCTGTTTTCTACCGGTAGATGATGTCTATCGGCAAATGTTGAGTTATGTTGTCCATCGGAAGATGTCTTCAGAAAAGTCATCGGATGATGTCTCAGTAAACTCATCGGCAGATGTAGGAGAATTTTTGTCGTTAGTTACCGGTGGATGTCGTGTGTAAATTCACCAGATGATGTAGGGAGTTTTTGTCGTTAGTCACCGGTGGATGTCGTGTGTAAATTCACCGGATGATGTAGGGAGTCTTTTGTCGTTTAGTCACCGGTGGATGTCGCGTGTAAATTCACCGGATGATGTAGGGAGTCTTTTGTCGTTTAGCGACCGGTGGATGTCGTGAGTAAAACCATCGGAAGGTGTAGAGAATATTTTGTCGCTTTGTGACCGGATGATGTCTTCTGTTTTTTATTTTCAGCCTCTTCCGTTGACTCGGTTCAGCGGCAGATGCGTTTGACCTTCGCCACTTTTAAAGAAATTCGTGATTTATCTCTTATTTTCTCTTGGACGAATATTTCTAACATTTCGCCCGATCATCCAAACACTTTTTATGATTTTGTTTAGCTTTCAGTTTGTTCAAATGATTTCCGCTGCAAGTTTATTTTAAAAAAAAAATAATATGGTAGAAATTTTAGTCATGTACAGAGTTTGTGTGACAAACCGGGTTCAGATAACTCGGGGCGTTACAGTGTGGTATCAGAGACATTCAGTTAAACCGTTCAAAAGATTACTCATCAGTGCCAGTCGTTGCATGGAAGTACTCCAACAACTGTAAGTGTTTACGTTAGCTTTAGTAATTAGATGTTTATGAAAATAGTTAACCCTGCGCATGAATATAGCAAAAATGTCTAGACGACCGGGAAGGCCAAGTGTGCAGAGAGAGACACCAACTCCGGGAAGCGCAGAAGATTCTAGTGTAATCGGACAGTTGACAGATCTAGTGCGACAGCAGGCAGAACTAATGCGCCAGCAATCCGATCAACTAGGAGTACTGCTGAACCGGGAGGTACAAGGAAGTGCCAACTCGGGTTCTAGCAATGAGCATTCCGGGGATAGATTCCGGAGACTAAGACCACCCACGTTTGATGGTCAGTCATCTGATCCTGTTGTGGCTGAAGGGTGGCTTAGGAAGATAGAGAGCATGTTTAGGTGCGCCAGCATAGGAGAAGGAGATAAGGTCACGTTAGCAACATTTCACTTGGCTGGCGAAGCACAACTCTGGTGGGAGACAATGGAGACCACCACCGACGTTTTAGCAATGCCCTGGTCCCGATTCAAGGACATTTTCTATGAGAAGTATTTCAACAGCACAGTCCAGACCGCGAAGAAGTTAGAATTTCTGAACCTGAAGCTGACCGGGTCTGTGGCCGAATATAGTAGGCAGTTCGAGTCTCTGTCTAGGTTTGCTGGGCATTTTGCTCACAAGGACGAGGATAAGGTGTTCAAGTTTATGCATGGACTAAAGCCAGAAATTTACCGTGGGGTTAAATTCTGTGGAATCAAGGGCTTGACCTTCAGTGAAGTTGTGTCCACTGCCTTGGAAGTGGAAGAAGCGGAAGGAAAGTGTGCAAGACCAAAGGAGGTCCCACAAAGGTTTAACCAGCCACACCAACAAAGAGGAACGAAGAGGCCAAGTGAAGGCCAAAATAGCCAAGGAGTAGGGGGAAAGGTACAGAATGTCAGGAAATTTCCCCAGTGTCCTAAGTGTTTGAAGAACCATCTGGGGGAATGCAGACTGGGCCTTGGAAAGTGTTTCAACTGTGAGGAGGTTGGACACACGTTCAAGGAGTGCTCGAAGCCTAGAATCACCAGATGCTACAATTGTAACAAGGTCGGCCACATTAGCAGAGATTGTCCGGTTCCTAAGAGTGGCCCTACTATGATCAAACCAAGAATATTCTCCATGACGGAGTCGGGTGAGGAACAGCCTGCTGTGGTGTCAGGTACTATATTGATCAACTCTGTGACTGCTTTTACTTTAATAGATTCTGGTGCCACACATTCATTTATAGCATCTGCTTTAAATGAAAACAAAATTTGACAACTTTTAACAAGAAGACGTGTAAACAGGGAGCATAAAACAGAAGGCATAAAAAGTTTCAGACCCTCAAAACCCGATTCAAAACAAAGTTGTAAAACATGCTTTACAAATGACAGAGACTCAAGAAAACAAACTGCATGGATAGCTCTAAAATTCGAGACCATCCATGTACAACCTAAAAAAGAAGAACTCAAGCAGTTCCAGAATGTTTTTAAAACATATATACAACTGTCAATTACAGAGGTTTAAAAACTTAGACACCAACCTATACATTATCCAAATTTCCAACAGGGTTTTAAAAAACAAAACACCAGAATCCCAGTAGAGTTTACAGACATGAACTTTACTTTAAAAACTTAAACCTCGGGACAGAAATATGTCTGGCTGCAGCAACCAATCCCCTGCAAGCTCGTGCCACCAACCACCTATTCCTCGGCCTGAGGCACAAAGTCCTCATCCACGGGATCCGTACCTACAACAGGGAGTTCACCTATGAGTCTAAAACTCAGTAAGATCATGAATAAAAATGCAGTGATGCATATGCTATGCATGAACTTTCAGAATACAGTGAAAGTACATTACATTACGTTTCATTGGCAGATGGGTATAAGTGGGGCTTATAAGGGAACTGGCAAGCGCACTATCAGACACATAACAGATATACAGAACGGAACAGAACAGTAGGCCAGTCCCCGTCCCACACTTAACTGATACATTACATTCAGATTTTTATCTTTCTTAACTTTAAAACGTGTGCAGAAAATATTTTTGCATGAGCTTTCGGGAAAAACGTGTATGCATGGACATTTACAGTGCTTCAACTTAAAACAACAGACAACAGGAATAAAACGGCAGAACATGAAAAGAAATGCAGAAAAACTCAAAACGTAACTCTAACTTATCTACCCAAAACAACCCGACAAAAGTACAACCTAGTATCTCCATGTCGTAGGGCCAACCTACACACATGAACTTACCTGTTGCTGTAGAGTTACAAGCCTTGAACGTCTCGGTTATGCGCGGACCTAAAACATGCACATAAAGAAAATAAACAGAGCTGCAAATGCTAACTAATAACTTGGTAGATTATGCTTCAAACTCCATTCAAACCTTTAGAAAACAAACCAACGTGTTTTCATCTAAAAACAGTGAGTTCTCTCCAAAATATTTTAACCATAAACTTCAACAAAACTCATATTTTTAACTTGTCCAAACTCGTTAACTTTAGTAGATGATTACCTTTACTGGAGAAAAGGGAAGAAAGGAAGTTTTTGGAAATGTTGCAGTCTCCTAGAAGAGAGAAAACAGAGGGGAGTAGAAAGAAGCAGAGGAGAAATGAGGGTTTCACGTAGGAGGAATGAGAAGAAGAACATGGCTTCTTCAACAAGTTGTCAGGTGTCAAGCAACCATAGGCCTTCCCCACCAACCTTAATTGGCTCCCAATTTTGCCCTTCCATTGGTTTTTAACTAAATTACTATTTAGTCCCTCAAATCGGTTTTACGAATCACCCACATTCAATTGAAACCATAAGTAAACTCATAAAACATACATTGTATAAATATTCCCATTAATCTCGTTTAATAATTCAATGAATATTTACATGGAAAAAATGTCGGGTGTTACATTATTGTTTGTTAGTTCAGGGATTGAATAATTAGCACGTAAATTCATAAATGTTATGAATTAATTAATCAATTAAGAATTAATAGTAGTCAATGGTAAAGATGTAAATGAGAGGTTAACGGATTATATACCTAGCTCTAATACGAATCTTAATGGAGGATTAATACATATGTAATGACTAAATCAATGGACAATATTTTGAGTAAATATACTCTATAATTCTAAGAGAGCAACTCTAGGTATTTAGTGGAATTACTCTAGAGTTAATAATTGTGTAATTTAATATAAAGAATTTATATTAATTAACAAATATTATTAAAACTTAGGACTATAAGTTCATCGGTTCATCTATCATGTTATATCATGATACAAATTTTCATGTGGCAAGAATAAATATATAAATGATTAATCATTTATAAACACTCAAATGAATACATTATGATTCGAAATATATAAATAATTTGTATATTTTGAATTCACAATAAAATGTCTCATTAGATAATATTATTTTAAGATATTTAAATTAGATTTGAAGAATTTCATCAGATGAGATTTCATCTTCAAATTTAAATTGAAATTTGTTATCTAAATAAACTGTCAAATCAGATTTTTTTTTTTTTAATTTGATTTAAAAGTAGATCTGAAAAATCGAATCAGGTGAAATTTGATTTTTAATTGACTTATAGTTTGTTGAAAACTTAAAATATATCTAGAAAATCTCAGATTGAGATTATCTTGAAAAGTTATTTTTATAAATATATTCTAAAAACTGTTTTTATATTATATAATTAATCGATAAATTTGATTTATTAGATAAATCAACTGTCAATGAAATCTAATAGATTTAATTAGTTAAGATTTATTTTTAAAAATTAATTTTTATTAAAATAAATCTGAAAAAATGAATAAATGTCAAACCTTCCTGTATCTGTATATAATATTCGTCTCTCCAGTCAGTCTCTCGTCACTCCTAACTCAAGTGGCGATTCTCTACATCACTCCACTCTCCTCTCCTCTCCTCTCCTCTCCTCTCCAACGTACGTGTCGGCATGGCAAGACTAATCAGAGACGGGAATTCTTCTCTAACTGAGACGGCGGCGACGATGATGTGGAAGAAACAGACTCAAGAACTGACTTGGGTTTATCTCTAGAGAAGCTGAACTTAGGCCCTACGATTAGAAAGAAGCTCATAGTTCTAGGTCTTGGTGGATTGCTTTGTCAAAGAGTCTGTCGCCGCGATACCTATAAAATTCCCAGATTTCGAGCTCCTGATTCTTCTTATGGCAGTATTTTAGGTCAAACTTTGTATTCTTTTTATATTCAAGCACAATAGAAATATTGCTTGATTATACTTTGCTCTATATCTTTACACAGTTTACAGAAAGCCTCACTGCGAGGATTTCATAAAGTTTTGTTTGGAGAAATTTGAAGTTGGAATATGGTCTTCTGCGAAGGAGTGGGATCTCGCCTTATATTTCACTGATTTATTTCCTTTCTTCTCTATTTGATTTACTGTCAATTGGTTTTTAATGGCTTCCCAGGTGGTACTTGAACGCCGCCATGGATTCTCTAATGAAAGGACTATCTAAGAAAATCTTATTTGCATGGTTAGTTGCAGAAAGTTTCAAGTTTCTTTTCAGTATATATTAAAAATGGTTTTAGCTTTGATTTTGAAACGTGATAATGATTTTATCAGGACCAAACCGAATGCACTGATTCAGGGTTCAAGGACTTGGAGAATGAGCGTAAGCCAATATTTCTGAAGGAGTTGAAGAAAGTGTGGGGGAAAAAATTTAGTTTCCCGGGAGTAGGATTTTCGTCGTCCAACACGCTGTTGATCGATAACGACCCTTACAAGGCCCTGCTTAATCCCGTAGAGATATCCCGTTCCTTCAACTTATGTCAATTAATCAACTATCGCCATTGTTGACCATTTTTGTGTTCTTTTGCAGCCTCACACGGCCATTTTTCCTGATGAATACAAGGCCGAGCTCGTCGACGATGCAGATTTAGGTAACTAAATCCCTTCTATGGGACTTCTTTCGAGGGCTGTATTTCATTGTGACATTACTTTATTTTGACAGGCCCGACAGGAGAGCTGCGTTTGTACCTGGATAAAATGTCAGAGGCAGAGGATGTTTCTTCGTTTGTCGCAAACAATCCTTTTGGAAAGACTGCGATTACGCCTCGCCATCCTGATTGGAACTTTTACTCCAAGATTATCCGTAAGTTTGAGAAGAATCAGCTTCCATGAAAGCAGCTTCAACTACACCAACCCAGCTTTCTCTACTATCCTTCTAACATGAAAGCAGATTCAACTACACCAACCCAGCTTTCTCTACTATCCTTCTAAATTTGCATGTTTCTTGTGAAAATCCCAGAATTCACCCCACAGTACGTCAGTACTCAGTTGCGATGTTTTATTTTTGGTCATGTCAAACAATCCCATCTGGCAATATAATATTTCTCTTACCAACAGAAATTTAAGAATAAAATTTAATATTCTTAAATAATAATAAATCAAATTTAATTATTATATCCTCAAATCTCATAATTTGATAATCTCCGATTTAATGATGTTATATATTGATTAGATTTGATTCTGCAAAGAAAAGAAACAGCTGATCGAGATCCAACAGATCGGCAACACCATTTGTACAAAATTGGACGAAACCCCCATCAGAATCAAACTCCAAATCGACCCAGCTTCTCCATTAGACGACCCAATATTACAGAATGCGATCGAAGCTTCTCCTTGCCATATTCCGAAACAGAAAATCCAATTACCATGTTTGACCAAGTTTACACCAACCTGTGGAACTAGACGTAATAGAAATGAAAAAGGAAGAGAGCCCAAGTCGAAGCATAAGAAACAGGAGATGAAGGGTTCGATGGATTTCCAGCATTATCCAGTGCAAAAAGAAAACGGAACATTGGAGAAGACGAAGATCTCTGTGTAGAATGCGCCATGTGACAGAAAGAAGAGAAGAGGAAGGCACTGACTCGGCCATAGACCAAATCCTACAATATTGGGCCCGAAACATCAAGATTGGAGCAATTAATCTCATTCGTATCTTAATCAAGCCTATCCATATTTGATATTTGATATCACCAATTATTTTTTGTTTAAGAGATAGAATTAAATAAGTTGAATGATATTCACGAGGATTTGCAACATATTTGATTCTACTGTTTAAAATTGTTTAAATTTATATGTTATATTTAATTTTGGGCAAAATAAAAAAAAAATAGATCAAACTTTAACTAAAGTTCAAAAAATGGATCGAACAAATTTTTCGTCCAAAAAATGACTCAAAGTATCGAAAATGGACAAAAAAATAGATTCGCAGCAAACCGATATACTCCCACAGAGAGTATTCTGATGGAGAACGGTTTGCCACGTATGGAGAACGGCAAACCGTTCTCCCTGAGGGGGCACGCGTTCACGTGCGCGAGGGATCTTCTCCCTCACAAATGCCCCCTCGTTGAGATTACAAAAAATTTAAAATCAGTATTATTTTAAAGTATATATATTAGGCAGCGCCACGTGCCACCTACGTGTAAAGTATATATATTATGCATAAAATAGTTCATAAAATCTTTAAATGTTGATTTGAAAGCTTAAAAACATACGGTAATAACTCTTGATAAATAATTGTAATAACTCTTAATAAATAAATATTTTTAAAATAAACTCATTTTATGAACTATTTTTGTAACACCCGGCATTTTTTGCCAGGAAATTATCCCTCGAATTATCGAACGGGATTAGGTTTATATTATTATAATGAATGTTTTGGTGAAATTTGTTGAAATGCTCAGTGGAAAACTAAACTAATGAGTAACCAAAATAAATCATTTAGTTAGAAACCAATGGAGGGGCAGTTTAGGAATGAATTAAGGTTGGTGGGAGAAAGCCAATGGATGGATGTCAAGTGTTCAACTTGTTGAAGAATCTAAGTTCTTCCTCTCTATTTCTCTTTTCTACATGAAACCCTCCTCACTTCTCTTCTTTGTTCTCTCCACTCTTCTCTGTTTTCTCTCTTCCAGACTACCAGCGAAAATTCTAAACTCTATCTTTTCTCGTTTTGTCCAGTGAAGGTAATCATCTACTAAAGTTAATGAGTTTGGACAAGTTAAAATGTGAGTTTTGTTGAAGTTTAGAGTTAAGATATTTTGGAGAAAACTGTAACGACCATTAATCCTAACCCTTAATTTTCCATAAAATTTTTTCCTTTTTCAACCTCTAATCAACTAAAAATGTCCTCAAAACTATTCGAAGAAAATGTCTTACAGTAACTGTTGAAATTGCTTTGAAAAGAAAATATAAACATTAAAGAAATTTATATAAGCATCGGCCAAAGGAATCAGAGGGCAGAAAGGGCATTTGCCCAAGAAAATTCATGGCCGATCGATCGGACAATTCCGCCGATCGATCGGCTATGGTATAAAAATTGGGGGTGATCGATCGCCCCTCATATGGGCGAACGATCGCCCTTTGGCGACCAACCAGCCGATCGATTCGCCCTTAACAGGCGATCGATCGGCACACGCTCTGGAATTTCTTCCAGAGCGCGACCAAAGAAACCAAAGAGGGCCGATCGATCGCCCTCCCTGGCGATCGATCGGCAAGCTCTCTGGAATCCAATTCTTCCAGAGAGCTGCCTCTTCTTTCTTCTCTCCCCTTCTCTTTCTGTTTTTCTGCCACTCTTCTCACGCCTAAACACACATACACGACTCCTCTTTTACCCATTTTTTTTCCTTCATCAATTCACCTCTAAACACTTCATAACAACACTACCACAATCGCTCATGCACCAACCCAAAACATATTTAAAACGAAGTAAGTTTTCACAAAAGCGAACTGCGTGGGTCCGTTTGAAAACTGAACAAAACCATATTAAACTTAAAAGTCACCAAACAGTTCCATTATACTTCAATAAATAACTTTCCAAAATATCCAAACGCGTATATTTTCTATCCAGAACCAAACATCCTAAAATGTTCAACTATACAATTCTCTTATTCTTTTATCTATCAATTTCTCAAAACATTTACCTACGTCCCCAAGGGTCAAAATAAGCACCGACGGCGCCAGCACACTCCCGCGAGCATTCTTCATCAACCTGCTTCAACTTCGGTCGGAGGAATGTCGTCCTCATCTATATCGAAGTCACCTACACCATAGAATAAAATGTGAGCTAGAGGCTCAGTAAGTCTACGTGAATACACGTGAATGCTATGCATGTACAGTTTATAAATCATGCATCCTACATTTTTGCTATTCATTTCATTTCATTTATGTCACCAGGGCTTCACTCTGGCTAGATAGGAGCGGCACATCCGACGATTAGATAGCCCCTCGTATCTAACCGGGGGGAAAACATGCTTCATCCGACAGCCATGTCTGAACCACCGCCACCGACGTGACCACCTTTACATTCATTTACCTTTTCGTTCTTGTAAAAGCATGCATAGAAATTTCTTTTTCGTGCTTTTTATAAAACTATGATGCGTGCTCGTGTATAATAACATAATGAAAAACAAAGCGCAATAAACAAGAAACTTACACATTCAAAGACACAACTAAACTAACTACCCAACCTATTTACCCAACACAACAAACATCTCCAATTCGTCGATCGACATAGTCTTATGGTGTAGGCCAATCGGCCAAACAAATCACAGAGACTTACCTCGTGTCTGTTGAAATTCAAACTCCGTCCACAAGCGTCGTTCACCTATGGCAATTCACAACAAATCGTAATTAAATAGAGTCTAAACCTTTAAATCTCGAAAACTACAAACTTCTAGCTAAAGGAAATCTCCTAAACTCTAATACACCTCATTGAGGTATTTTATCGAGCAATTCGTGCTCAACACATAGAAATTTCCATCAATGGAGTTTTTTTCAAGCTCCAAAACAACCAAAACTCCAATATTAATCAATAACGGATTAATTACGTCCAATAAACATCAATACGTCCATTAGAAGCATAACTACACTAAACCTATCAATTTCAAACATCCATCTACGTTTTCAACGAAAACCCTAACGAACCCTAATTTGTTTAACTCCACAAAAATTGAAATCCAACGTTTCTAAAGTATAGAATATTACCTAGGGTCGAAGAAAGAGGAGGAAACACGAAGAAAACTGAGTCGTCGGAGGAGTTCTCATCGCCGGAAGAAGGAAACGCCGCAGGAGGGAGAAATGTCGCGCTAAGGAGGGGAAATGCAGGAGAAGAAATCGTGTAAGTGTGAGGGAGGGAGAGTTTTTGTGATTTTATTAAAATTTTGGTTTGCAAAATTACTCATTCGCCCTTCCTTATTATTTTCTATTTGTTTTGTTACTTATTTCGTTATTTAACTAACGATCCATTTTCTCCAAATCTTCATATTTCACCATAAATTTCAATTTATTATTAAGACTCCATTAAAATTTTCCCTTCGCAAAACGGACTTAATTTGACATATTTACAAAAATATCATTATTTATTGGAATTAAAAAATCTCGTAAAACAGGGTGTTACAAAAACTCACTGTTTTTGTATGAAAACACGCTGGTTTGTTTTCTAAAGATTTGAAAGGAGTTGGAGCATATCCTACTAAGTTATTAGTTAGCAGTTGCAGCTCTGTTTATTTTTCTTTTCGTGCACGTTATAGGTTCGTGCATCACCGAGACAACACGTTCAAGACTTACAACTTCACGGTTAACAGGTAAGTTCATACATGTAGGTTGGCCCTTAAGGCCTTACATCACGGAGGTACTTGGTTTTATGCTGTCGGGATTGCTGTTGGGTAGTTAAACCGTAAATTATGTTTTAGGTTAAGTGTTTTTTGCTTTATGTTCTGCTTCAATATCCTGTCACCTATTTATGTGAAGTTTAAGCACTGTAAATGTTCATGCATACACGTTTTTCTCAAAAGTCATGCAAATGTTTTCTGCACACGGTTTGAAGTTAAGAAAGATAAAACTTGTAATATAAGGTTCTGTAATGTAATGTTCGGTTAAGTGTGGGACGGAAACTGGCCCCCTACTCTGCTCTGTTCTGAATTACTGAAATGTGTCTGATAGTGCACCGTGCCTGAAAGTGCACAATCTGCTGCGCCAGTTACCCTATAAGCCCCACTTATACCCCCATGACAGATAAAAGTAATGTACTGAAATGTCACTATATTTCGAAATGTCCATGCACAGCATATGCATCACTGCATTTTAATATGTTCTTACTGAGCTTTAGGCTCATAGTTGAACTCCCTGATGTAGGTACTGAACCTATGGATGAGGATTTTGTGCCTCAGACCGACGAATAGGTGGTTGGTGGCTCGAGCTTTCACAGGGTAGTTGCTGCAGTCAGACGCATTTTGACCTGTGGGGCGTGTTTTAAAGTGTATGTCAAGTTCTGTACAGCTTTTGGGATTTTAAAATAATGTATAGATTTTGTGTTGAAGTCTTAAAACTCCTGTCTGGTGAATTCTTGAAGGGTATGTCCAGACTCTGTACAGAAACTTTCTATTGATGTTTTAAAACCTCTGTGTGACAGTTGAATATGTATTTTGAAATACACTGGAATGTTTGGAAATCTTTTCTTTCAAGTCGTGTATGGATTGTCTCGGGTTTTTGAGCTATCCATGCAGTCAGATTTTTGAATCTCTGTCATGTTGTCAAGTGTGTTTTAAAATTATGTTTTGAATCGGGTTTTAGAAGTTCAAAGTTTTCTGTGTCAAAAGAAGTAAGTCGTCAAACAGAGAGGTAGCCGATCGATCGCCTGAGGTAACCGATTGATCGGCGGAGCATATGTTATGTCTTTAAAGTCTTCAAGTTTTCCAAAAGAAAACAGTCGTCCACGCCTTCTGTAAAATAGTCGTCCACACCTTCTGTAAAACAGTTGTCCATTCTGCCTTTCAATTTCTGTCTTTCGAGTTTTCAAGTATTCGGCTAAGTGTTAGTCGTCCAAAGTCAAATTGTCCACAGTACTCGCTTGCAAGTGATTGTTCAAAATATTCGACTAAGTGTTAGTCGTCCATTTTTCCTTCCGTTTTCAACGTCCATTCTGCCTTCTGTTTTCAAACGTCCATTCTGCCTTCTGTTTTCAAACGTCCATTCTGCCTTATGTTTTTAAACGTCCACGGACTTCTGTTGTCTACTGTTTCTGTATTTGATTTTAAACATCCAAAGCTTCTGTTTGTCCACAGATCCTGTAACGCCCCGAGTTATCTGAACCCGGTTCGTCACACAATGCCCGTACATAACTAAAAATTTCAACCGTATTTTTTTTTTAAAACTTACAGCGGAAATCATTTAAGCAAAAATAGAATTAGACAAAGCCATAAAAACAATGTTAACATAATCGTTGGAAATATTAAGAAGTAATCGGCCAATAGGAAATAGAAGTTTAAATTGAAATACTTGAGGTGTCACAGAGGTCAAACGGATCTGCCGATTAATAAAGTCAACGGAAGAAGCAGAAACAGAAAATAGAAGGCTTATGCCGATGACGTCAGCCAAATGAAAAACAAAGGACATCTCTCGGTAGACTGTATCTACCGGTGACTAAACGACAAAATACATTCTACCTCTTCCGATGACGTCAGCCAGATGATTTTCTTCATCCGATCGACTTTGTTCTACATCCACCAGTGACTAAACGACAAGAGTCCTCCTACACCTACCGACGACGTCAGCACGCATCTGCCGATGAGTTTACTGAGACATCATCCGATAGACTTAAACCTACACCTTCCGATTGAGTAGACTGCATACGCCGATAACTAAACGACAAACTCTCTACTTATATCTTCCGATAGGCACATAACTATAACCCAACATCTACCGATAGACTTCATCTACCGATAGTGAACAAAACAACATCTTCCGATAAAACAAGCTACATATACCGATCACTAAACGACATATTTCGTTCTATATCATCCGATGGCTTTCACTGAAGACATCTTCCGATAGACAACAGAACAACAACTCAACCTCTGCCGATAGACTTCATCTAACGATAGAGAACAGAACCACATCTCATCTACTCCTTGGTATACAAACACGACTCTAACTACCGAAAAGAATTTACTCACTTCACTGAAACCATTCAAAAACATTTCAAACCATTACAATACTAAAAATCCAGTGAGTGCCAACATTAAATCCCAACAGAATATTATTAACAGGAAAATCTCGAAATTATATTCAAAACATTGAAATCACTACTGTCATGAAAACTCAATATACTTAAATTGAAACACTGTCAACTAAACTTTCACACCAACAGACATCAGTTAATCCGCCTCATCAGTATACCATTCGAGACAGAGAAGTGTTCCTCCAACCCCATCTATTCGTCAGTAAACTCAGGGAATTCACCTGTAGTATCCTCAACACCTACATCACAAAACTCATCTATTAGCCTAATGCTAAGTAAGTAAAGCAATAATGAAATGATATGCTGAAACTTAAATCCTGAATATGCAGTTTCTACTTTCTCATCTCAGTTGCACATCGTTTGTTTACTGATCAGATCCCTTGATTCCCTTGGGAGTGGGATCAATTCTCCCAATGTCATACATCCTCTTCATCAGTTAAGGGGTGGATGAAGTCCCTTAATAGCTATTCTGATCCCTCAGTTCCCTTGGGAGTGGGATCAGTTCTCCCAATGTCATAAATCCTCTTCATCAGTTAAGGGGTGGATTAGTTCCCTTAACCGCCAATGCATTTCAATTTGTACTTGCCTTTCCATAATGATGCATGAAAGTTCATTTTCGTATTCTTTCAAAAACATGATGCATAACATACAGAAAATACTCAAACATACATAAACCTACTGTTTTGTGATGTAGGCCCGAGGGCACACGCAATACTTCACTTACCTAGCTTCACCGAGAGTTCCTGGTGTAGGATATTCCAAGAGTTGGCTCACCTTGGTTGGAGGGGAATCGCCTAGGGGGAATCCGTCGAGCTGAGAGGTAAAAAGAAATGAAATAGTGGCGGCTACTCACACTGGACTCTTCCTTAAATACATTATCCACTATGAAAAAAATTCTAATTACCATCATGCCTTCGCCTGAACATTTATTAACCTAATCAATAACTCCCCCAACCCTTCTATAAAAGTACATCATAAATAATAAATTAAATTTTGGTTCAATGGAACCGGGTGCTACAATCTACCCTCCTTAAAAGAATTTTGTCCTCAAAATTCAGTACCTGAATAGTTCTAGATATTGGTCCATCATGTCCTGCTGGCGCTCCCAAGTTGTCTCCTCAATGTTCTGGTTATGCCATAAGACTTTTACCAGTGGAACTTCTTTGTTGCGTAATACCTTCACTGCATAATCTAAGATTTTTACTGGTTTCTCCTCATAAGTAAGAGTAGGAAGAACTTCGATGCTCTGCTGTTCCACCATCTGTGAAGGATCTCTAACACATTTCTTTAACATGGAAACATGAAACACATTATGAATTCCCTCCAGAGAGGCTGGTAACTGAAGTTGGTATGCTAACTTCCCAATCCTCTTCACGATTTGGAAAGGTCCAATATATCTAGGGTTCAACTTGCCTCTTTTCCCAAATCTCACAACTCTTTTGAAAGGTGACACTTTAAGAAAAACTTCAGTACCTACTTCAAATTCCAGTTCTCTTCGTCTTTTGTCTACATAGCTTTTCTACCGGCTTTGAGCTGTTAAGATTCTTTGTCGAATAAAAGCAACCTTCTCCACTGTCTGCTGCACAATGTCAGGACCAATCAATTGTGCTTCTCCAACCTCATCCCAATATAATGGAGATCTGCACTTTCGTCCATATAATGCCTCGTATGGTGCCATGCCTATTGTTGCTTGAAAACTGTTATTATAAGAGAATTCAACCAATAGTAAATTCTTACTCCAAGAACCCTGAAATTCCAGTACACATGCACGAAGCATATCCTCCAACGTTTGGATAGTTCTCTCGGATTGTCCATCAGTTTGAGGATGAAAGGCTGTGCTAAAACTAAGCTGTGTTCTCATAGCCTTGTGCAAACTTTTCCAAAACTTAGATGTAAATCTGGAGTCTCGGTCTGAAACTATGGTGCTTGGAACTCCATGCAGTCTAACAACTTCGTGCACATACAACTCAGCCAATTGATCCATCGAGTATGTTATCTTCATTGGTAGAAAGTGAGCTGATTTGGTTAAACGATCAACTATTACCCAAATTGCATCGTGACCTTTTGTTGTTCTAGGTAATCCTATAACAAAATCCATAGTTATTTGTTCCCACTTCCATTCGGGAACTAGTAAAGGTTGCAATGTTCCAGCAGGCCTCTGATGTTCAGCCTTGACTTGCTGGCAGACCAGACATGACTCCACGTACTCCGCCACACTTCTCTTCATACCTGGCCACCAATAATGTTGCTTGAGATCTCTGTACATTTTCGTACCTCTAGGACGAACAGAAAGTCTGGAGGAATGTGCCTCCGATAGGATTTCTTTTCTAAGTTCGGTATCAGCCGAAACAAACCATCTATTTCGAAACTTGAGAATCCCATCAGCTGAGCAGTTGAAATCCGACTCGTCAGTAGAATCTATGCACAACTTATACTTATTGCATTCGGTGTCATTCATTTGAACTTCCTTTATTTTCTCCAAAATAGTTGGCCTCAAAGATATGGCCGAAAGTGTAATATCCGGCTTGTACGGATTACGGATATAATATATTATATTGTTATTTTGTTATATAATGACATTTTTGGTAATTATGTCAAATCAGGTCCGTTTCACAAAAAGAAAGCGTCATTACGATCCTAACGATTAATAGGAATTTTAAGGAAATTATGGGAATTTTCGGAGATTAAACGCTATATTCCGAGTAATTACCTGTATCGTAATGTAAATGACGTTTCAGTAAAAATAGTAAACGAGGTCCAAATTGCAAACGGACAGTTCTGTTAAATCCCTAATAATGAGTTGGACTTGTTAGTGAATTAAGGAGATTTGGTGAAACCGAATAGCTAGACGATTAACGAACCGAAAGAAGAAATCTATATAAAAACTAAAGAAGGGCAATTTGGTAATTTACCAAATCAATTTTATAAAAATAACCAAATTCCTCTTCTTCTTCATTCTTCTTCTTTTCTTCTCTTGAACTTGCGAACCCTCTCTGCCAGCCGCGCGACTTCTCACGATCCGACTCCGATCCGACCTCCGTTCGTTTCGTTTCCTTCACGTTTCTTCTTCCAATCGACATTCTCGGTATGTCTCTACAGTTTTCGAACGTTAAATCTTTAGTTCCGTAGCGTTTTAGGTAATTAGGGTTTCGATTTATTTTCGTTAAAAACGCGAATTAGGGTTCGTAATTAATAGATTAGCCGTGATTAAGTGTATATTAAACGTATTGGACATTATTGGACGAAGTTGGATCAATTCGTGAAAAAGTTTAAAATCCGAGAATTTTAGGATTTTCAGAAAAGTTCGTAATTTGAGAATTTAGATGCCGAGCGTAAATTTCTCGAATAAATAGCTCGATGAAATGGATTAGAATTTTAGAAAGCCCTTTTAGTTAAGGTTTTGACAATTTGGAAGTTTATTAACTTAAACTTGTTTTAACGTCAATCCTTGTAAATTTCTTAGGTGAAACAGCGCTCGTGGACGGAGCTTGAGCTGCTTTGGACACGAGGTAAGTTCTCGTGATCTTCTTTGGCCGATTGGCCTACACCGTACGTCGTGTCGTCTCGAGGAGTTTTGGAGATGCGTTTGTTTAATTGTATTTGGTTTGGGTAGTTAGGTTTTAGGAGTTTATAGTTTACGCTTTACATTCTTGATGGTATATATTATTGCTTGTTTACTGTTTGTTTATTGTATGATATTGAACTGTTCACGCATCACTTGTTTTAAAGAAAAGCATGAAAATGAACTTCCGCACAGAGTTTTAAAGATAACGTAAAGCATAGCACTGGCCGAAAGGCGTATTGAGCATAGCATTGGCCGAAAGGCGTATTGGCCGAAAGGCGTATTGGCCGAAAGGCGTATTGTATTGGTCACGCGAGGTGGGGCTCAGGCACGACTGTACGTGTTGTAAGCGTGCACCCCCCGCCTCTAGCTGGAAAAAGTAGTCCGCCCGCTGGATGAGCTCTCTCTGGTTAGAGGGATAGGATCTCGGTGACACCTATTGAGTATTGCATAGTAAGATAAAATAAAGCATGGTTTATCAAACTCATACGCACAGCATGCATTGCATTTACGTAGAACTTACTGGGATTTCATCTCATAGTGTATTGTATGGTGTAGGTGATCTAGATATCGAGGAACCAGGTGAGGATGGGATTCCTCCTCCTGAGGCATGATACAGTTGACGGAGGATGGCTGCGGTGGTGTGCTGGCGCAGTCGAGGCTTAACCGACCCGTGGGAAGTATGTACAGAGTTTTGAGGGTTTTGGGATATTTTGGGATGTATTGGTTAACTTGTATAGAAATTATAGAATGCTTGGTTCTGATAGACGTTAGGTTTACTTACTGAAGTTTTTAAGGTTTTTATAAACTGATCGGTAAAACGTTTTGGTTTAAAGGTTTATTTAACGTTATGGAAATGTTTTGAAATGTTATAGGTTTGACACGGATAAGCTTGGTTTTTAGAGCGATCCACGCAGTTGGATTTCGCAAAGTCCGCTGCAGCTGGTCGAGTTTAGGTTATTGGTTGTTTGTTGTTATTGTAGATAAATGATGATAAATATGTGAGGATTGCTCTCTGGAATCAGATTCCAGAGAGAGTTAGTAAAAGTTAAGTGTTTAGCTCTCTGGAATTCGGATTCCAGAGGGCAACTTGTAATTCATTCATGGCGATCAGGCGCTGCGAGGGTCGGCGATCAGGCGCCGCGCGCGCCATCGCTAGCAGCGATCGCGCGCCGCGCGCGCCATCGCTGACAGCGATCGGGCGCTGCGCGCGCGATCGCTGCCAGCGATCGGGTGCTGCCCGCTTGATCGCTGCCAGCGATCGGCGCTGCGCGCTGGATCGCTGCCAGCGATCGAGCGCTGCCTTCTCCTCTCGGGCAGAATGTCAATTCTGCCCTCCCATTTGTTTTTAATCGAAAATTTGTTTTAATTTAATAGTTTGAATATTTGTTTTAAATGGTTTTAAACTTAGATTTAAATTCCGATTTCGATTCTGGTTTCGATTTCGGTTTAGGTTCCGCCTAGAGTTTAATTATAGATATTAGTTTTAAAAAAAAAAAAAAGTACGGAAAAATACGGGTACAGTATTGGGGTCGTTACAGAAAGCATGGCTGACACACTAGACACCGCCTCCAGGTTAAATCTTTGGAATTCTATCTCTAAAGCTATCGGTATTTCTAGAATCAATGCAGAGACTGAAGGAGTCACTCTACTCAAAGCATCAGCCACTACATTCGCCTTGCCAGGGTGGTACTTAATCTCGAAATCATAATCTTTGACAAACTCTAGCCACCTACGTTGCCTCATATTCAATTCTTTTTGCGTAAAAATGTATTTCAGACTTTTATGATCCGAAAATATCTCACAGGTTTGTCCATACAGGTAGTGCCTCCAAATCTTTAATGCAAAAACCACAGCAGCTAATTCTAAGTCATGTGTAAGGTAATTCTTCTCATGCACTTTTAACTGCCTAGAAGCATAAGCTATAACCTTTCCATCTTGCATCAAAACACAACCAAATCCAACTTTGGATGCATCACAATATATGCTGAACTTACCATTAACAACAGGAAGGGTCAAAATTGGAGCATTGGTTAGTTTCTGTTTCAAGGTCTAGAAACTGGATTCACATTTATCAGTCCAATTATACTTCACATTTTTCCTTGTTAACATAGTAAGGGGTGTGGCAATCTTTGAAAATCCCTCGATGAATTTTCTATAATATCCTGCTAATCCAAGGAAACTTCGGATGTCAGTGGCATTCTTCGGTTGGGGCCATTCTTTAACAGCTTGAACCTTGGCTGGATCAACAGATATCCCATCTCCAGAGATCACATGACCAAGAAAGTGAACTCTGTCCAACCAAAACTCACACTTAGAAAATTTGGCATAAAGTTGGTGCTGTCTCAGCAATCATAACACCAAGTTTAGGTGTCCTCCATGCTCCTCTTTAGTTTTAGAATAGATTAGAATGTCATCTATGAATACAATGACAAACTTGTCCAAATACTCGTGAAACACCCTATTCATAAGATCCATGAAGGCTGCTGGCGCATTTGTCAAACTAAAAGACATAACCAAAAACTCATAATGTCTATACCTTATGCGAAAGGCAGTCTTTGGGATATCTTCAGATTTAACCTTCAACTGGTAATAACCGGACCTAAGGTCAATTTTAGAGAAAACTCTTGCACCCTTAAGCTGATCAAATAAATCATCAATCCTCGGCAGCGGATACTTGTTCTTGACAGTTAGCTTATTCAATTCTCTATAGTCTATGCACATACGCATTGATCCATCTTTCTTTTTGACAAAAAGGACAGGTGCACCCCATGGTGAAAAGCTAGGGCGTATGAACCCCTTCTCCAACAAATCCTCTAATTATTTCTTCAATTCTTTAAGTTCTGTTGGTGCTAGTCTATATGGATTTTTAGACACAGGCTCAGCGCCGGGGTAAACATCTACCACAAACTCAATTTCCCTATCTGGTGGCAAGCCAGGAAGGTCATCTAGAAATACTTCTGGAAAGTCTTGGACAACTAAAACATTTTTGGGACTTGATTTTTCTACTAGCTGCGTGTCTAAGACATTGGCCAAAAAGTACAAATACTCTCTGCATGGGGAGGGTCTACAATCGACAGAAGTCATCACAGTCATTTCCTTACTCTTCTTCAGAGCCTGGAAGGTATGGTTTAAACCACTAGGGGGTGAAAACTAACAATTCCAGTCCTACAATCTATTGTGGCGTAATGCTTAAACAACCAATCCATTCCTAAGATCACATCAAATCCCGTTTTGTCCATAACAATGAGATCAGCAGGCAAATTCATGTTCCCTACTAACACCACACTATCAGGCATCATTTGATTGGAGTGCATGTGCTCACCAGAAGGTAATGCTACGTTAAACACATGCTCAGAAGGAGTAAACCGTACATCTAACTTATTCGCAAATGCAGAGGCTATAAAAGAATGAGTTGCACCCGAATCTATCAAAGTAAAAGCAGGTATAGAGTTAATCAATATAGTACCTAACACTACAGCAGGCTGGTCTTCATCACCAAACTCCATCATGGAGAATATTCTTGGCTTAATCCTGGCAGGGCCACCCTTCAAAGCTGGGCAATCTCTGTTGGTATGGCGAACCTTGTTGCAATGGAAACATCGAACGACCCGGGGCTTTGGGCAATCCTTGTACAAGTGTCCAACCTCTTCACAGTTGAAGCACTTACCCGATCCAAATCTACACTCTCCCGGGTGATTCTTCAAACACTTTGGGCACTGAGGGAACGTCTTGGTGTCTGGTACCTTCTTTCCTATCCCTTGGCTGTGCTGGCCTTCATTGGACCTCTTCACCCCTTTTTGCGGCGGTGGTTGAACAAACTTTCTCGGGGTTTCCTTTAGTCCAGCACATTTCACTTCAGCTTCTTCCACCTCCAATGCTGTGGACACAACATCACTGAAGGGCAAACCTTTATAACCCGAAAACTTGACCCATCTGTACATTTCTGGTTTCAGTCCATTCATGAATTGAAACACCTTATCTTCATTTCGGTGAACAAGGTGTCCAGCGAACCTGGACAGAGACTCGAATTGTCTAACGTATTCTGCCACGGACCTTGTCTGCTTCAAGTTTAAAAACTCTACCTTCTTTGCTGCCTGGACTGTGCTATTAAAATATTTCTCATAGAAGGTGTCCTTGAACTGCGACCAAGACATCGCTGAGACATCGGTGGTGGTCTCGATTGTCTCCAACCAAAGTTGAGCATCACCGGCAAAATGGAACGTGGCCAACGTGACTTTGTCTCCTTCACCAACATTGGCACACCTGAACATACTCTCAATTTTCCTAAGTCACTCCTCAGCGACAATCGGATTGGATGACTTTCCATCAAATGTGGGTGGCTGAAGTCTTCGGAATCGGTCTCCTGAATGCTCATTGCTAGAACCTGAGTTGGCACTCCCCTGTACCTCTCGGTTCAGCAACACCCCCAACTGATCGGACTGCTGACGCACTAAGTCTGTTTGTTGACGTACCAAGTCTGTTAGTTGTCTAATAACACTAGGTTCCTCCTCACTCCTCAAGTTTGGCATTTCCCTCGGTATCCTAGGTCTTCCTGGGCGTCTGACCATTAAACTGACTTCCTGTACAAGGTTAACTATGTTCATAAATATCTAATTACTGAGGCTAACATAAACACTTACAGTTGTTGAAGTACTTCCATGCGACGATTGGCACTGATAAGTAATCTTTTGAACGGTTTAACTGAATGTCTCTGATACCACACTGTAAGGCCCCGAGTTATCTGAACCCGGTTCGTCACACAATGCCCGTACATGACTAAAAATTTCAACCGTATTTTTTTTTTAAAACTTGCAGCGGAAATCATTTAAGCAAAAATAGAATTAGACAAAGCCATAAAAACAATGTTAACATAATCGTTGGAAATATTAAGAAGTAATCGGCAAATAGGAAATAGAAGTTTAAATTGAAATACTTGAAGTGTCACAGAGGTCAAACGGATCTGTCGATTAATAAAGTCAACGGAAGAAGCAGAAACAGAAAATAGAAGGCTTCTGCCGATGACGTCAGCCAAATGAAAAACAAAGGACATCTCTCGGTAGACTGTATCTACCGGTGACTAAACGACAAAATACACTCTACCTCTTCCGATGATGTCAGCCAGATGATTTTCTTCATCCGATCGACTTTGTTCTACATCCACCGGTGACTAAACGACAAGAGTCCTCCTACACCTACCGACGACGTCAGCACGCATCTGCCGATGAGTTTACTGAGACATCATCCGATAGACTTAAACCTACACCTTCCGATTGAGTAAACTGCATACGCCGATCACTAAACGACAAACTCTCTACTTATATCTTCCGATAGGCACATAACTATAACCCGACATCTACAGATAGACTTCATCTACCGATAGTGAACAAAACAACATCTTCCGATAAAACAAGCTACATATACCGATCACTAAACGACATATTTCGTTCTATATCATCCGATGGCTTTCACTGAAGACATCTTCCGATAGACAACAGAACAACAACTCAACCTCTGCCGATAGACTTCATCTAACGATAGAGAACAGAACCACATCTCATCTACTCCTTGGTATACAAACACGACTCTAACTACCGAAAAGAATTTACTCACTTCACTGAAACCATTCAAAAACATTTCAAACCATTACAATACTAAAAATCCAGTGAGTGCCAACATTAAATCCCAACAGAATACTATTAACAGGAAAATCTCGAAACTATATTCAAAACATTGAAATCACTACTGTCATGAAAACTCAATATACTTAAATTGAAACACTGTCAACTAAACTTTCACACAAACAGACATCAGTTAATCCGCCTCATCAGTATACCAGTTCGAGACAGAGAAGTGCTCCTCCAACCCCATCTATTCGTCAGTAAACTCAGGGAATTCACCTACAGTATCCTCAACACCTACATCACAATACTCATCTATTAGCCTAATGCTAAGTAAGTAAAGCAATAATGAAATGATATGCTGAAACTTAAATTCTGAATATGCAGTTTCTACTTTCTCATCTCAGTTGCACATCGTTTGTTTACTGATCAGATCCCTTGATTCCCTTGGGAGTGGGATCAATTCTCCCAATGTCATACATCCTCTTCATCAATTAAGGGGTGGATGAAGTCCTTTAATAGCTATTCTGATCCCTCAGTTCCCTTGGGAGTGGGATCAGTTCTCCCAATATCATAAATCATCTTCATCAGTTAAGGGGATGATTAGTTCCCTTAGCCGCCAATGCATTTCAATCTGTACTTGCCTTTCCATAATGATGCATGAAAGTTCATTTTCGTATTCTTTCAAAAACACGATGCATAACATACAGAAAATACTCAAACATACATAAACCTACTGTTTTGTGATGTAGGCCCGAGGGCACACACAATACTTCACTTACCTGGCTTCACCGAGAGTTCCTGGTGGTAGGATATTCCAAGAGCTGGCTCACCTTGGTTGGAGGGGAATCGCCTAGGGGGAATCCGTCGAGCTGAGAAGTAAAAAGAAATGAAATAGTGGCGGCTACTCACACTGGACTCTTCCTTAAATACGTTATCTACTATGTAAAAAATTCTAATTACCATCATGCCCTCGCCTGAACATTTATTAACCTAATCAATAACTCCCCCAACCCTTCTATAAAAGTACATCATAAATAATAAATTAAATTTTGGTTCAATGGAACCGGGTGCTACAGATCCTGTCTTTGATTTTAAACGTCCACGGTTTCTGTTTGTCCATAGATCCTATCTTTGATTTTAAACGTACACGGGTTCTGTTTGTCCACAGATCCTGTCTTTGATTTTAAACGTCCACAGCTTCTGCACTCCTGCTATTCCTGTCTTCTTGTTTTATTTTTGTCATTTATTTCTGTAGTCTATTTCTTTTTACTGTTTTCATTTCTCCTTGCCTCCTGTCTTTCTGTTTTACTCCTGCCATTTATTTCTGAAGTCCGACTTTAAAGATGTCTTCCCGTCTTCAATTCCAGAGAAGGCTTTCTCTGTGTTTATGTCTTATATTTTCCAACTTCTGTTTCCTGAACATCATGTCTGCCGATTTCTTGTCTTCCAACTTTATATCTTCTGCACTTTTGTTGTCCATTTTGTTGACTATTTCAATTGTCCATTCCAGTTTTAAGTCTTCTAATTATCATATCTTCCGATTTCCTGCCTTTCAATTCCAGAGAAGGCTTTCTCTGTGTTTATGTCTTATATTTTCCAACTTCTGTTTCCTGAACATCATGTCTGCCGATTTCTTGTCTTCCAACTTTATATCTTCTGCACTTTTGTTGTCCATTTTGTTGACTATTTCAATTGTCCATTCCAGTTTTAAGTCTTCTAATTATCATATCTTCCGATTTCCTGCCTTTCAATTCTGTTTTCTATTAAAGTTTTAAAAGTAAAGTTCAAAAAAAATATGTCACGTTTTAAATGTCCGGAGTGGGACCCTTCGACCCCGATCGGGTTTGGGGGTGTTACAATTTTCAGCATTATTTAATTTGATTTTAATTTTCTTAATAAATTTTGTAATCTTTAATTAATTCAAAATTATAATATTTAAATTAATTCTTCTCCATTAAATGAATTGAAAATGAATTATGTTAATTTATAGTAGAAAATGAATTGGCGTGAATTAGTAGAATAATCAGAAACTGTAACTTTAAATCCAAGAATATGTAGTGGTAATAGTACACCTTAAATGTGTATTAATTATAATTAATTGTCAATTCAACCTTCCATTTTTTAAACAAAAAATTTGCATTAATTGTAATTAATATGAAATATTATGGTAAAGATTCCCCACGAGAAGTTTTCTGAAGGAGAACGGTTTGCCGCGTACGGAGAACGGCAAACCGTTCTCAACGAGGGGGCATATGTGAGGGTGAAGATCCCCCGCGCACGTGAACGGCGGGGTCTTCACTCTCACAAGTGCCCACTCAAGGAGAATGGTTTGCCGTTTTCTATACCTGGCAAACCGTTCTCCATCAGAATACTCCTCGCGAGGGCATATCGATTTGCTGCGAATCTATTTTTTGTCCATTTTCGATACTTTAAACTATTTTTTAGACGAAAAATTTGTTCGATTCATTTTTTGAACTTCAGTTAAACTTCGATCCATTTTTTGGATTTTGCACTTTAATTTTTATAATATATTATGAATTTGATTTTTAGAACTATCTCTCTCCACAAATACAAATTATCTTCTCAAAGATGTGCCATTGCAATCCAGCCTTGGAGGCCCATATTTGCAACTAAACAGCCTCTCAATGTTCTGTTCATTGGCAGCAACAGATAACATAAACGGATATTAAACAATCTCTTCAGGAAACTATTAAAAATCTAACACAGTAATTCAGATCAGGGTAAGAAAACCAAGAACAATTAGTTCAATCTGCCTTTTCAAGTCAGCATATTCTGCTTTTGTGAATCTAACACCTAAAAATAAGAGCATTCAACGAGTTAGTTCTACTCTCCAAATGACACAGAAATGTTAATATCAGGAGATATCCTCTGTTCCGATGAAGAAGCCGAGATAGTCCATGCAGTATTCTCGGACGGAAAATTGAGATTGTGCTTTTCACTTTCGCACCCATCTACTTCCCCGTTCGTTTGCCCTGTCAACGGAGAGGAGCGAATTTCGTTCTCAGGGTTGTCTTGTGGGATTGGCCTGGTCTCTGGTGCAGCTCTGTTTGCGGAAGAGACTGCATACTCTCTCCGGTACTTCCTTTTATGCATCTTGAACTCGTTCGGCACGAAACTTCCGATGACAATCTAGCAAATTAAGATCATAATACTAAAGGATTATAGAGATTGAAAGGTTCAAGAATGGTTTTTAGGCATAAAAATGAGTTGATAATCTGATGAATCATTGAAAATTGATCAGAAACGTAAGAGAAAGAAGTTACTTGGATGGGGCTGGCAGCCACTAATAAACCAGCGATACCACCACCGATGACTCGACCGTCTGGACCTGCCAAGGAGACGCTCAATCCGCCTGTCCTACTCCTCGTACCACCACTGTCTGTTACTGTGAACGACCCAGATAAGGACAGAATCTCAAATCTACCCTGCATGAAATTTCAAAGTCCATTCGATACGGTTTCGTGCAGAGATCTCAGTTATATACTTAATTATCAAATTCAACAAATCATAATGTAGCCATATAATCACTGAATATCGTCCAGAGATTAGACTTAGCACAAGAAAATCTGCGAATTGTTCCCAGAATGTTGAATGAAACAATTGGAGAGATAGACAGAGAAATACCTCGTATGTCAAAATGACACCAGAAGAGCCTGGTTGGTGAATAGTAACATTAGAGACAGCCCCATTTGCTGACAGAACGCAAATCATTCTCGGTCCTTTCTGTGAAAATGAAAGAATTTTCCCTGCAACATCCTGCAAATCCCACAAATTTAAATCTCGTTCATCTTTCTCTCTCTCTCTCTCTCTGCGCAGAAAATTGAAGGATTTGGGAGAAGGAGAAGACATTTGAAATACAATCATTACCTCCCCTGTTTTCACAGTGACAATATGAGGCGTAAAGTCTCCTCCAGCAGTATTAGCAAACAATTCACCTTCATAGATCAGCGGGCAGTGTCAAGATACATTTGGTCAAATATTCCCAAAACCCCAACTTTCTTCACTGCCCAGAAACAAAATCTACGATTTCCCTTTTGATATATTATATTTCCTGTAAATGGATTACTCTAAATGGAAAATAAAATTAATTTAAAGCAATCAGGCGACCTAACAATATTAAAGGTTTCTAAATGAAACGGGGATGAACCAAAAATGTCAGCTTTGATATTGACTACCGCCATTTGATTCCTACCAACTAAAGAAAGCGATTATTTTTGCAAGTTCAGCTCGGAAAAGATAGAAATAGGCGAACAAAAATATGAAAAATGCCTGTATGAGTCCAGTACTTTCTCGGGAACCAAACAGAAAATGACTGCCCTTTACACCAAATGACCGAGTCATATTCTACCAAAACTCACCTAATGAAGAAAGAAGTTGCCAATTTCTAGACCCAGAAGGCCTACCTCGCC
The DNA here is from genome assembly GCA_022432975.1 of Begonia masoniana. Lineage (NCBI taxonomy): Eukaryota > Viridiplantae > Streptophyta > Magnoliopsida > Cucurbitales > Begoniaceae > Begonia > Begonia masoniana. The sequence continues at coordinate 73,399,896 of CM039502.1, forward strand.
CTTTTTGGGAAGAAAACTCAGAAGGTGAAGTGGGTGACAGAGAAAACCCATCTGGCGAAGCAATTTTCTGGTAAGCCAAGCTCAAGTTCCCATCCGAATCATATTTTCTCGGCCTTCCCCTCTTCTTTTTCCCGAGAAAATCGCCACTCACCGACCCTCCTCCTCCCCTCGTCACCATCGTCGATTTAGTCGTAGTCGAAGGTAGAAAGCTTTTCTCCCCATCCATAGAGACCACTTTTGGCGCCATCTCAGTCATTAGCGCAGGGGTCGACTCGGTTTCCGATACTCCGGGAGACCCAGAAAATGGGCTGTCCTTCTCCTCCATTATCAAGTAACGGTGAAGAAGAAGAAGAAGAATGGAAAGGTGGGCAGAAGCAGAAAGTGTTTATCGCTTCAATAGAAGAGGAAGAGAGGGAGATACAGCCATACAGGTTATGTTTGAACCAGGAGATGCCTGCAAATGGCGCCAGAAGTAGAAGGATTTGAAGCTTTTATACGACTTCAATGGAAAATCTGGCCTTCCATTAATGGAGGATACTATAATGATTCTCTGCAACTGGGTATTGCGTCTATATGATATGAATATATAAAATTACCACATCGAAATACCCAAACTACCCTTCTTTGACCGCTGTAATGGATTCAGCCAAAGTGGTTAAGCTAAAATTAAATAAATTAATAGAAGTTTTAGGGTGACAAGTAAGAGCTAATCTCTTTAAGTTTAGTATTAGTTTAAGGATTCAAAAACCAGTCTTTTGCTTAATTAATTAAAAAATAAAATAAAATAAAATACACATTGTTCCTTGAACATAATTGTTTTTTTTTTTTTTTCAAGGGTAAAATGCAAAATCTGGATTCAACTTTAAGTCAAGTGCAAAAAATGGATCAAACAAATTTTTCGTGCAAAAAATAGCTCAAAATATCAAAAATAGACAAAAAATAAATTCGCGACAAACCGATATGCCCCCGCGAAGAGTGAGAATGGTTGGCCGCATGGTGAGAACGTCCACTCATTCTCACTCTCCGCGGGGATACTTGTGAGGGTGAAGACCCTCCACGTCGTGCCTTCATTTCATGGTGATCATCTAAACTTCAAACAGCCATAACTTTTATTACGTGTATCCGTTTTGGATCGTTAAAATATCAAATTGAAGCTCTCGTCGAGGCCCACACATTGTATGCTTTTTTGGGTCCAAAATTTATCATTTAAACCTTCAATTCGACATCCAAATATTTTACAAACTATTTTCTGTATTATTTGATTTTTTTATAATTTCCTTAAATAGTTAGCTATTTTATTTAGGGTTGTATTCCGAATTCGACAATTATTATTCAAGATTCTGAAATTAACATTATTATCCTTAAATAGTTAGCTACTTTAACTTCACAATTATTATTCAAGATTCAACAATTATTATTCAAGAATCTGAAATTAACGTTATTATTCTTAAATAGTTAGTTACTTTAACTTCAGAATTTTGAATAATAATTGTCGAATTTGGAATACAACCCTAAATAAAATAGCTGACTATTTAAGGAAATTATAATAAAATCAAATAATACAGAAAATAGTTTGTAAAATATTCGGATGTCGAATTGAAGGTTTAAACGATATGTTTG
>CM039502.1:73401615-73499642 GCA_022432975.1 Begonia masoniana
GAGATTTACTTGATAGTTGTAAAACCGAGGACAGAAAGAAACTAAAGATGGGCCATCAAACAGTGATCGATAACTTTCAAAGTTGGTTGTGATGACGGTTTCTTTTGCTTTTGTTAATTCTTATGGAGTGTCTAAAAAGCTTCAAACTTTATGAAATAATGGAGGGGTTAAACCAGGGAATGTTTGGAACGTGTCTCTCGTAGATTATCCCTATGCACTCTCCATTTTAACCACTTCAAGAAGCTCTCTGTGATAATTAACAAAATCAGGACACTTTATTCTCTCTCTCTCTCTCTCTCTCTCTCTCTCTCTCTCTCTCTAATCAAGGCCACATTTCTCTCTCAGGTCCTCGGTTATGGCGGATGGCTGAAAAAAGAGAGCTCGAAAGTCGCGAAAACGTTATTTCATTTTAGGTTAAGGATCGTATGAAAAATAAAGGTTTTAAGTAGGGTTGAATTAATCTATGTGATTGTGTTGGTGTTTACGAAAGACAAAAGAAATAAATTGGAGAAGAAGAAGAGAAATTTTCTGTAGGATGAAAAAACAACGCAGAATAGTATTAAACAATACCCATATTACAGAATACAACACACTGAAAAAAAAAAAAAACATTAAAATAACCATAAAAAGAAAACCACTTGCAACTGTTATAAACTGTTTCTAAAGCATTTATTTTAACACTCCTCCTTGCTTTAGAATCTGCAAACGTTGAGTTTTTCTCTCAGCAACTCGAACTTGTTCACAGGCAGTGGCTTTGTAAAAATATCTGCAACTTGATCTTCAGTTTTACAGTAGACAAGAACAATAGCTCCATCTTTTTGTACTTCACGTAAGAAAAATAACTTGATGTTGAAATGCTTAGTTTTTCCATGAAACACTGGATTGTTAGAGATTGCAATAGCAGCTTGATTATCAACAAAAATCTCAGTACTTTCTTTTTGCTCCATATTGAGATCTTTTAAAATTTTTTTCAACCACAATGTTTGATTAACAGCAGCTGTTGCAGCAATAAATTCTGCTTCAGCAGTGGATTGAGCGACAGTTTCTTGTTTCTTTGAGCTCCATGAGAAAATACCAGACCCAAATGTAAAACAATAACCTGAGGTGCTCTTCATATCATCAATCGAACCTCCCCAATCACTATCGGAAAAACCAGTCAGCTTGAACTCCTTGCTCCTTGTGAATTTAATGCCAAAATCACATGTTCCTTTCACGTATCTAAGCACCCTCTTTGCTGCCTTAAGATGTATTTCGCTTGCATAGTGCATAAATCGTGACAGAATACTTACAGCATGCATAATATCAGGACGAGTTGCACTGAGATACATTAAGCAACCAATTATGCTTCTAAAATATGTTTCATCAATCTTCTCTGTTCCATCGTCTGAGCAGAGCTTTTCCTTTTGGTTCATTGGAGTACTCATTTCCTTGCATTCTTCAAATTTGAATTTCTTCAAAATTTCTTTGGCATTTTTTTTCTGACAGATGAATACTTCATGTTCCTTCTGTTTAATTTCCATTCCAAGAAAGAAAGACATTAATCCAAGATCTGTCATTTCGAAAGCTTCCATCATCTCTTGTTTAAACTTCTCAACAAGATTGGTGTTGTTTCCGGTCACAAACAAGTCATCCACATAAAGAGAGATGATAAGAATGTTGGCACCTTCATTCTTAGTGTACAATGTTGATTCAGACAAGCTTTTAGCAAATCCCAACTTCTGCAAATGTTCATCAATCCTGCTATACCAAGCTCGTGGAGCTTGCTTCAAACCATATAGTGCCTTTTTAAGACGATAGACCTTGTTTTTTTCTTCTTCTTTTATATAGCCTTCCGGTTGCTCAATATAAATTTCTTCCTGCAAAAAACCATTTAAGAAAGCTGACTTGACATCTAATTGAAATACCTTCCAATTCTTTTGTGCAGCTACAGCAAGCAACAATCTAATAGTATCAAGTCTGGCTACCGGTGCGAAGGTGTTTGAGTAATCTACTCCAAAAATCTGAGCATAGCCTTTTACCACAAGTCTAGCCTTGTGCTTGTTAATAGAGCCATCAGAGTTAAGTTTGGTTCGATACACCCACTTGACTCCAATAATTTTTCTGTCTTGAGGCCGATCCACTAACTCCCATGTATTGTTCCTTTCAATCATGAGTAGCTCCTCCTCCATTGCAGCTATCCAATTTTGATTCATCTTTGCATCTTTATAATCAGCAGGTTCACACACGGCAATATTACATTTGTCATAAATATCAGATAGTGATCTTGTGCCTCTGATAGGAATCTGATCCACCGTGTCATCTTGCCAATCTCCAATGTTTTGCTCTTCAATCCCCAATTCAGATAACTTGAAGTTCGGCTCTTTTATGGTTGGATCTATCTTTTTTTCTTCATCCCAGTTCCACTCTTCATCTTCCATAAAATGCACATCTCTACTTACAATAATTTTTCCAGTTTGTGGCTGAAAAATTTTGTAAGCTTTTGCAACCAAGCTGTAACCAATAAAGATGCCTGACACTGCTCTTTTATCAAGTTTATCTCTCTTGATTTGTGGAACATGAGTGAAACACAAACATCCAAATATTTTAAGAAAATTTAGCGATGGCTTATAACCATACCATGCCTCAAAAGGAGTTTGATACTTCACTGCTTTTGTGAGAAGCCTATTTTGCAAATACACAACAGTATTTGCAGCTTCAGCCCAAAATTGCTTCGGCAAATTCTTCTCGTGCAACATGCAGCGAGTCATTTCCATTATGAATCTGTTTCGTCGCTCACTTACTCCATTTTGTTGCGGAGTGTATGGAGCAGTTAGTTGATGTTGAATGCCTTCCTCTTCACAAAATTTATCAAACTCTTCAGAAGTGTACTCTTTGCCATTGTCAGATCTAAGAGTCTGAATTTTGAATCCACTCTCATTTTCAACTCTGGCTTTAAATTTCCAAAAAACTTGAGCCACCTCTGATTTGAATTTCAAAAAGAAAATCCAACACATGCGAGTGAAGTCATCAATAAATGCAACATAATAGCGACTACCTTTTAGAGAAGGCGTTCTTTGAGGGCCCGCGATGTCAGTATGGATCAATTGCAATTTTCTTGTTGCCCGCCATGTGACCTTAGGAAATGATTTCCTACTTTGCTTTCCAAACTGGCATGCTTTGCAATTTGAAATTTTATCATCGAGTTCAGGAAGATCATTCACCATCTTCTTGGATTTCATTTGCAACAACCCTTGATGGTGGTAGTGCCCAAGTCTCTTATGCCACACATCTGTAACATTTTCCTTCATTTGAAGAGCAGTTTGCTCCTCCTCTAGTGGATCCAAAGGAAAGCTTTTTCCTTTCATTTTTACTTTGAAAACATTTTTACCAACAGTATCCTTTATTAAGCAAAATTTGTCTTGAAACACAACTTGATAACCCTTTTCAATCAGTTGTCCAACACTTAACAAATTTTGATCAATTTTAGGAACGTACATCACATCAGCAAGGAACTTTGTACCTGAACAAGTTGAAATTGCAACGGTTCCCTTTCCTTCTACATTTATGTACTCGCCATTTCCGATTCGAACCTTTGATGTGTCTGAATTTTTTAATTCTTGAAACAGATCCTTGTCATGTGTCATGTGATTGGTGCAACCACTATCAATGAGCCAGCTATCACTTGATTCGATGCTCGAAAAACATGTAGCAACGAACAATTGATCTTCATCTTCTTGATCAGCAACTTTTGCATCTTCATCGTTTTGCTGATTTTTATTTTTACAAATAACAACTTCATGTCCCAATTGATTGCATTTAGTGCATTTTGCATCAGGTCTTCTCCAACATCTGAATGGAGGATGACCCTTCTTTCCACAGTGTCGACAAGGTGGAAACGATTTCTTTTGAAATTCATTTCCCTTTTTTTCATTTGCTGATTTTGAAGTTGCTCCACTTCCTTCAACATCTTTCTTCTTGTTTTTGTTCACAAATTTTTTATGCTTGACAAATAAAGCTCCTTTAACAGCACCATCTTGTCTCATGGCTCTTCTTTGCTCCTGTGCTTGCAGTGCATGAAGAATTTCTGTAAGCGAAATCTGAGACAAATCCTTGGTATTTTCCAAAGCTGAAATTGATGCTTCAAATTTTTCTGGTACTGTTACAAGAATTTTTTCAACAATTCTTGAATCAGTAAAAGTAGAACCGAGTAATCTAATACGATTTGCAATATTCAGCAATCGATCAGAATACTCTTTGATTGATTCTGATTCTTTCATTTTCTGCAACTCAAAGTCCCGAATTAAATTCAGAACTTTCATCCCTTTGATTCTTTCATCTCCCTCGTATTCCTTTTTGAGATAATCCCAAATCGCCTTTGCTGATTTTAGCGACATAATACGAGTAAAAATTGTAGAAGAAACTGCAGCAAATAAACATGCTTTTGCCTTTGATTTTTTCGTCTACTTTTTTTTCTGCGCTTTAATTTGTACCACGGTGGGATTGTTTGGAAGAACTGGAACTTCATAGTCTTCTTCCATTGCTTCCCAAAGATCCAAAGCCTCCAAATAAGTCTCCATTCGAACTGCCCAGATTTGGTAGTTCTCTCCATCAAAAACTGGTGGAGCAATAAAGATTGAACTTGCTTCGGTTTCCATGAGTATAAAAAATTAACACAGGTCCCTTAAGAAGAATGCTCTGATTCCAATTGTTGGTGTTTACGAAAGACAAAAGAAATAAATTGGAGAAGAAGAAGAGAAATTTTCTGTAGGATGAAAAAACAACGTAGAATAGTATTAAACAATACCCATATTACAGAATACAACACACTGAAGAAAAAAAAAACATTAAAATAACCATAAAAAGAAAACCACTTGCAACTGTTATAAACTGTTTCTAAAGCATTTATTTTAACAGATTGACCAAATTGCTAAATATACAATTATTTTTTTTTAGAGTTGTTTAGCCTATTCTGAGTGGTTTGTCAATTCTTTTAACACCTTCCAATAGGTTAGGACACGGTTGGATTAGGGTTTGGATTGTCTTTTGATTCCTTAATATGGAGATAATGTTTTATAATCACGAATAAATGTTATCCAAACCTATCCCACTCCCAAAGGAAAAAATAGGAGAAAAAAGATATAACTAAATTGTAAAAGTGAGTTATGGAAGATGAGCATTTGTTAAGATTACAAAGAAGATATAGCAAAGATTTGTTGTATACTTGGGTAATCGAGACGTTGATTCGAGGGTTATTGCATAAAAAGAGATAGACCCACTAAGAAATGCGTTATCTTTTATCAAAATAAGAGAGAGAGAGAGAGAGAGAGAGAGAGAGAGAGAGAGAGAGAGAGAGAGAGAGAGATGGGAAAGATTTATGGGGCTGTGCTTTTCTTGTAGGTGAGGTAAAATTTGGGGTCCAAAGATGATTTTGTAGTGGAAAGTGGAATGCATGTGCTGACAAGCAAGACTACAGCACCAGTACCAAAGGCAACTCAGCTTTGCTCCTCTCTCTCTCTCTCTCTCTCGCTCTCTCTCTCTCTATCTCTCTCTCTCCCATCTAACAAATCCTCACAACATAGAGATTTCATGGAGAGCTACAGCTGCACTACACCAAGAACTAGCAATAGGGCATAGATCAAAATACACCAACTTCTTACATTTCTGAACCCACTATCTCTCTCTCTCTCTCTCTCTCTCTCTCTCTCTCTGCAAGTTCTTCCTACTTTGCCTAATCCTTCCAATCTCAATGTCAAGCTTCTTAGTTCCTCCAAACATCTGAAAGAAAACAATAAGAAAGATGAGAACAAGCGGTGGCACCGGCCAACAAGCCCTAGCACCCGAGGCCTTAAGCATAGTAAAGCAAGCCATAGCCTTAGCCAGACGCAGGGGTCACGTGCAAGTGACTCCACTCCACGTCGCAAACACCATGCTCACAGCCGCCACTGGCCTCCTCCGGACCGCCTGTCTTAAGTCTAACTCTCATCCCCTTCAGTGTAAAGCTCTCGAGCTTTGCTTTAATGTCGCTCTGAACCGCCTTCCGGCTTCCTCCTCTTGTCCCATGCTCGGTGGCGCTCCCTCTCTGCAACATCCTTCGGTTTCTAATGCCTTGGTTGCTGCTTTTAAGCGAGCTCAAGCTCATCAAAGGCGAGGGTCTATCGAAAATCAGCAGCAGCTCATTTTAGCTGTTAAAATAGAGTTGGAACAATTAATTATTTCAATTCTTGATGATCCAAGTGTTAGTAGGGTGATGAGAGAAGCTGGTTTTTCGAGTACCCAGGTGAAAGCGAATGTAGAACAAGCTGTGTCTTTAGAGATAACTTCTCAACTGACTTCATCCAGCAAGTCTAAGGAGGTTACCTCTCTTGTTCTTTCTGGTCAATCGTCCATGATCACTCAGTTTGGAGAAAAAAGGAAAGATCCAGTTAAGAATGAAGATGTTAAGGTTGTTCTAGAGAATTTAATGAGCAAAAAGATTAAAAATCTGGTTTTTGTGGGGGAGTGTATTTCTAGTGTAGAAAATGTGATTGTAGCAGCTATTGAGAAAGTTGAAAAGAGAGAGGTTCCTGAGGCTTTAAGGGAGGTAAAGTGCATTAATCTTTCTCTCTCTATGAAAATTTCTCTCACCTCTATTAAGCATCTCTCCAGGGTTGAGGTTGAAGAAAAGCTTCTTGATCTCACCAACCTTGTTAGAAGTTGTTTGGGGAAAGGGGTTGTTTTGTACTTAGGAGATCTTATATGGACATGTGAGGACAGGGAAAGTAGGCAAGGAAGAGAGTTTTATTCTTCATTGGAGCACATGATAATGGAGCTTGCAAAATTGATTTATGAAGTTGGAGAAAGTGAAAGGTTTTGGCTCGTCGGAATCGCGACTTTTCAAACATACATGAAATGTAAAAAGGGATATCCCTCGCCGGATATCGTTTGGTGCCTTAATCCGGTGATGATTCCAGCCGGAAGTTTGCAGTTGAGTCTCAGCACTGTAAGGTAAAAACTGAAAGATAGAAATCAACTGAGAAAAAGTAGAAATATTTGCATTTTGTTCGATAGATTTGAATAGTTTTTCTTCTAAAACAATTTTTTTCTCTTTTTCCCAGTGACCTAGAAATCCATTATTTGACTGAAAATGGCGAAGGAGACAATCAGTTGACAAGCTGTAAAGAATTATCAGCCAATTTCACCATCGAGGGTGGTCGAAGAAGCTTACAAAGCAACGCTTCTAACAGTGCTTCGATAACTTCAACCCTTCCTGCATGGCTTCAGCAGTACAAAAATGAGAGGCTTAGATCGGAAACTAATGATCAGGTTATTTTCATTTCACACCAAAAATAAAGTCGCCACTCATCTGTCCGTCCCAAAAAAAAAACTACAGACAACGTTAAAGAATATTTATCTTGCATGCATTAATTATCGCGTTGATAGCTTCCATGCATCTCGATCAGCTGATTCTGTCTTTCTTCGTGATTTTCATGCTAAATTTTACAGAATCTAGTGTACGTAGTCTTACTTTTAAGTTGAATCATTGTAGCAAGTTCACAATTTACTGAAGTTGAAAAACAGTTTTTCCTATGCATTTATTTAACTAATTTGCGTAACTTATTATTTATCATTGTAAGTATGCAGATCCTAGTGTATAATTTATAATTTATTGTGTATTGTTGTCTCCATCAGATCTGTGTCCCTGTTTCAGACCTTTGCAGAAAAAAGAACTCAATTAGCAACTCAACAGACCACTATTATCCAAGTTCTCCTGAGAAAAACCCTACATTATCTTCTTCTTTGTCTCTTTCTTCCACCATATGTGGTTTCTCTCATGAACAACAACTCATAACTGCAGCTGCATTGCCTCTGGTTGAACCCAGACAACACCGGATGTCCGTAAATCAGGATGAAGCTAACGAACCCAATTTGAGAATATACCTCGCAGATAATCTCAAACAACCCTTTTCTCCAAATAATCTAGATTCAGTCCCTACTCCAGCTTCTTCAAGAGACCCTATGGAAACTGAATACACCCATAAATTTAAAGAATTTAACTCAGAAAACCTATCTACCCTATGCTACGCGTTGGAGAAGAAGGTCCCATGGCAGAAAAATATTATTCCAGAGATCGCAAGAACAATACTGCTATGCAGATCAGGAAGGGTTAGAAGAAAAAGGAAAAGTGAAAATGACGAACTAATCAAAGAAGAAACGTGGCTGTTCTTTCAAGGTATCGATGGTGAAGGAAAAGAGAAGATTGCTAGAGAAATTGCTAGGCTGGTTTTTGGGTCACAGTCAGAAAACTTTATTTCCATTGCTTTGAGCAGATTTTCAACCACAAAAGCAGATTCTACTGATAACGATAACCGAAATAAACGATCAAGAGACGAACAAAGTTGCAGTTACGTCAAAAAATTTGCAGAAGCAGTATCGAGTAACCCTCATAGGGTTTTCCTAGTTGAAGATGTGGAGCAGGCAGATTATTGCTCTCAAATGGGGTTTAAGAGAGCCATTGAAGGAGGAAGGATTACTAATTCTAATGGCGAAGAAGTTTATGTAAGTGACGCCATTATTATTCTGAGCTGCGATAGTTTCAGCTCAAGATCACGAGCTTGTTCTCCTCCAGTAAGACATAGAAGAGAAGGACCAGATCTCGAAGAAAAAGAAGAAACTTCAATGGAGGAAACAACTGCTCTTTCATCTTTAAATCTAGATTTAAACATTTCTATTAACCATGAAGATGGTGGCGCTGAGGATAATGATTGTTCGATTGATGACATCGGGCTTCTTGATTCTGTTGATAAAAGGATTCTTTTCAAAATTCAAGAACTTTGAAAATTTGAATATTTTTGAGAAAAAAAGGGACATGATGGGGGGTATATTTTTTTTTATCTAGCTTGTCGTTTTCTTTTTTCGTATGGTGCTTTTAGAGTTTCCTGTTACTGTGAACATGCATTTGTGATATTTGTGAATAATTTTGTATTCAATGAATTTGCGGTCTTTTGTTCAAGCAATATCTACAAATTCAGCTATAAGTAACTTTTTCACTCTAATTTTTCTTCGAAAATTTTATTTTGTCATACTTCTTTTTAAATGAAGTTTATGCGTTAGAGAAAATTGTTGAGTTGTGGAGTTTACGCTGATTGAAGACCTTACGCAAAGAAATCTGTGGTAGGGGGCAGCGCTCCAGAAGAAATTTCTTTTTACAAAGGTCTTGAGTGTTGAGGGAATTTTGGTAATTTTATCCTCTTATTTCGTTGCCCTATTTCATTGAGTATATAAAGATGTATTTAGGTTTTCGAATGGTTGTAGAGAGCATGTGAGTCATAGACAGGATTGTAACTAATTTCTCTTTGATCTTAGTGAAATCTCGTAGCTTCAAGTGGATGTAGCTCTCCCAGTGAGAGTGAACCACTATAAATCTGTGCGTTCCTATTTTTCCGCATTATTATTCGTTTCAAGGAAGATTGATTTATTGTAATTAATCCTAACAACTGGTATCAGAGCTTGAGGCTAGGTTAGAGTCTTTGATAACGATGATAGGCGAGGATGGTACATGACACGGTATTGGGAAATTCGATAGGACAGATTTCACGTTCTAGAGAATGCAAATCGAGGATTACTTATACGAAAAGAAACTTCATGTTTCTTTGAGTGCGAAACCAGAGAAGATGGAATACGGTGAATGAAATCTCCTTGACAGATAGGTTTTGGGATTCATCTGATTGACGTTAACCAAAAGCGTTGCTCACAACGTGGCGAAGGAAAAGACCACTGCGAGTCTGATGAAAGCTCTGTCTGATATGTACGAGAAACCCGCCCAAATAACAAGGTATTTCTGATGAAGAAGCTTTTTAATTTGAAGATTGTTGATGATACTTCTGTCGCATTGCATCTAAACGAATTCAATACAATTGTGAATCAATTGTTATCTATGAAGATTGATTTTGGGGATGAAGTTTATGCCCTAATTTTGTTGGCGTCTCCACCGAATAGCTGGAAGCCTATGAGGGCAGCAGTCAGTAACTCAGTCGGAAGCGCGAAATTGGAATTTACCGATGTGAGAGATCGTATTCTTGCTGAGGAGGTTTGTAAGATTGATTTTGGTGAAACATCGAAAGACTCAGCTCTGAATGTGGAAAATAAGGAAGAAATAATGAGAGAAACTCCAACTTGGGTAAGGGCAGATCCAAGTCGAAGAATGGTAGGGGTCAGTCCAAGTCCCGGCAAACTCTTGAATGTTGGAATTGTGGCAAGCAGGGTCACATGAAGAGGAATTGCAGAGCACCAAAGAAGAACGACGATGATAAAGGAGATGGAGACAATTCTATAAGGGAGACATCAGTGACGCATTACTTCTTTCAGTTGACAGTCCGATAGACTCGGGAGCGTCATTTCAGACCACCGCACACAAGGAATTAATGGAGAATTATGTGGATGAAAACTATGGAAAAGTCTACCTTGCCGATGGTGAGCCACTGAATATTGTGGGCATCGGGGATATCAAACTAAAGATGGCAAACGAGTCTGTTTGAAAGATTAGTAAAATGAGACATGTTCCAGGGTTGATGTGCAATATGATTTCGGTTGGACAGCTTGATGGTGAAGGTCACAATGTCAGTTTCGAAAAGAATACTTGGAAGGTGACTAAAGGAGCGATGGTCATCGCTCGAGGTCACATAACATGAACCTTATACATGACGTCTACATGTAGAGACACAGTTGCTGTTGCTGATAGCCTGAAGAACACAGAGCTGTGGCATTGTAGGTTGGGCCACATGAGCGAGAAAGGAATGAAGCTTCTTGTCAAGAGTGGTCAGATTCTGAAGCTAAAATCTATCAAGCATCAGCTATGTGAGAGCTGTATTCTCGGGAAATAGAAACGTGTCAGTTTCTTGATGGTTGGGAAGGAGCTGAAGAATGAAAGATTGGAATTGGTACACACTGACGTGTGGGGACCCGTACCCATTTCTTCTCTTGGTGGATCATTCTACTACGTGACATTCATAGATGATTCAACAAGAAATGTATGGGTCTACTTCATGAAGAACAAGTCTGATGTATTCAATGTTTTCAAGAAGTGGAAGGCTTTAGTTGAGAATGAAACAAATCTGAAAGTGAAATGTTTGAGGTCCGATAACAGAGGCGACTGCATCGATGCGGATTTCAGAGAGTATTGTGCCGTGAATGAGATCAAGATGGTGAAGACTATTTCTCGAATGCCTCAAGAGAATGGAGTAGCTGAAAGGATGAACAGAATGCTGAATGAACGTGCAAGAAGCATGAGATTGCACGCCGGGCTGCTTAAAATTTTTTGTTCAGATGCAGTTAACACTACAGCCTACCTGATCAACAGAGGACCTCCGTACCTCTAGATTTCAAAATTTCAGAAGAAGCTTGGAACGATAAAAAGGTAAACCTTTCTTTTCTGAAGGTGTTTGGTTGTCTATCATATGTTCACATTGATGATTATGATAGAAGCAAGCTTGATCCGAAGTCTAAGAAATGTGTTTTTATTGGTTATGGTGACGCCGAGTTTGGTTATCATTTCTGGGATAATCAAAATTGGAAGATCATTCACAGCAGGAACGTCATTTTCAATGAACATGTCTTTTACAAAGATGTTGTTGGCAAGACTTCTGATAGTGGGGGTTCCAAATTGAAAGAGTCTACTACAGTCAATTTAAGAGATTTTTCAGCTGATGATACTCCAACTGTCAAACAAAATTGGGGTGTTGTTGAAGAAAATATTGACGAGAATGTGGCTCTAGAGGTAAATCCACAAACACCGATTGCTGAAATAAGAAGATCATCCAGAATTAGCAAACCAGTCAAGAGATGGTCTCTGTCTCTTAATTACATCATGCTGACCGACGCAAGCAAACCAGAATGTTATGAGGAAGCAGCACAGTCTGATGATTCGATCAAGTGGGAGGCAGCCATGAAAGATGAGATGGACTCGTTGAAGTCAAATCAAACTTGGCAGTTAGCCGAGTTGCCGAAGGGTAAGAAAGCGATGGGAGCAGCAGATACAAGGCTAGGTTGGTTGTCAAAGGTTTCCAACAGAATGAAGGTATTGACTACATCGAGATCTTCTCACCAGTGGTGAAGTTGACGACGATCAGAACTGTTTTAGGTTTGGTTGAAAAAGAAGACCTTCATCTTCAGCAGGTGGACATGAAAACTACCATTCTTCACGACGATTTAGACGAAGAGATCTACATGTGGCAAGCACAAGGTTTTGAGGTGAAAGGGAAAGATGAGCTTGTGTGTAAGCTTCAGAAGGGCTTGTATGGCTTGAAACAGGCTCCAAGGAAATGGTACAAGAGGTTCGATAGTTTCATGAAGGGTAACAACTTGGTGAGGTGTGAAGCTGATCACTGCTGCTACATCAAAAGGTTTGATAACTCCTACATTATTCTGCTCCTTTACGTTGATGACATGTTGATTGCTGGAGCAAACTTGCACGAGATTGATAGGCTAAAATAGGAGCTGTCTGAGGAGTTTGCGATTAAGGATTTGGGTGTTGCAAAAAAATTCCTTGGAATTAGGATCTTCAGTTACAAGGAGGTTCTCAAACTTTCACAAGAAGAGTACGTGAAGAAGGTTCTTAGCAGGTTCAATTTGTATGATCCAAAGTCGGTCACTACACCATTGGCTGGGCATTTCAAACTATCCAAAGATCGGTCATCCTCGACTAAGGAAGAGAAGGACTACATGGCTACGGTTCCATATGCCTCCACTGTCGGTAGTCTTATGTACGCGATGGTTTGTATACGACCAGACATTGCACATGCAGTGGGAGTTTTCAGCAAGTTTATGAGCAATCCAGAAAGGAAACATTGGGAAGCCGTAAAGTGAATCTTGCGATACTTAAAGGGAAGTTTGGGATTCACTTTATGTTTTCGAAAGTCAGATTTGGGTTTGGATGGATATGTTGATGCTGATAATGGTTGTAATGTTGACAATAGGAAGAGCACGACTAGGTATGTCTACACTTTAGGTGGCATCGCGATCAGTTGAGCCTCGAAGCTTCAAGAGGTAGTCGCTCTTTCTAGTTGTGAAGCTGAGTATATTGCGGTGACAGTAGCTGCGAAGGAGCTGATGTGGTTGCAGCCTTTCTTACGCAAATTAGGCCAAAACTACAATAAGAATGTATTGCATTGTGATAGCCAAAGTGTCATTCATTTGGCAAAGAACCTGGTTTATCATGGCCAAACAAAGCATATACAGGTGTGTTGTCACTTCATCAGATCCGTCTTAAAAGATGGAGTGCTGGCGCTTGAGAAGATCCAGGGAGTCAGAATCCAACTGATATGTTGATGAAAACTGTGACGAGTGATAAGCTGAAGTTGTATGAAACTTCAGTCGGACTTCTTGGATGAGGTATGAAAATGAAGCCGCTACAGATGGAGACAGGACGAGATTAGACTCCAAGTGGGAGATTGTTGAGTTGTGAGCGTACGCTGATTGAAGACCTTATGCAGAGAAATCTACAGTCGGGGGCAGTGCCCCAGAAGAAATTTCTTTTTACAAGGGTCTTTAGTGTTGGGGGTATTTTGATGATTTTATCCTCTTATTTCGTTGGTCTATTTCATTGAGTATATAAAGATGTATTTAGGTTTTCGAATGGTTGTAGAGAGCGTGTGAGGCATAGACATGATTGTAACTCGTTTTTCTTTGATCTTAGTGAAATCTCATAGCGGCAAGTGGATGTAGCTCTCCAAGTGAGAGTGAACCACTATAAATCTGTGTGTTCCTATTTTTTCGCATTATTATTCATTTCAAAACAGGTTGGATTAAGGTAATTAATCCTAACAAAAATGCTGTGAAATAATATAATTGTAAATAAAGTCTATGACCGTATGTCTGTCCTTCTAGTTTGGATTCTATTAACGGTATCAAACCCAATCGTTATTCCTAAAATTTTAGAATAGATTTTGATTTCGGTAAGGTATTTTAATCCAATTTCTAAATCTTCTTGCAATTTATAACTTGATTTTAAACTCTGTTACGTGATTGAAAAAGTTTAAAATCGCCGGATAGGAGATCGATAATGTAACATTTGTCATTTTTATATTAATAATTGACGAGTCAGTTTTTTGCATTATTCGAGGTCAACTTGTTTCCAATTGACTCGAATTTTCACAAGTTGTTAACGTATAGGCAGGTGTAATTTTTTCGGCCAAATGATGAACCAAAAGAATTTGTAAGTTATCGCGTGGGAGAAATTCGAAGTTGTGTTGGGTAATTGGAATTTTTTTCTCTCGAAATGTTTTGGAGGAATTTCGAGTAGCGTTTGAATATTTTGCTACCAAAATTGAGTTTTTACCATCCCAATCTTCAAGTTTTGTTCAGGTTCTTTAAGGGTAGGTCATTTTTTCTCCACGTTTTTACGTTTTATGTTTATGCTAAATATTGATTACAGATTCGAGTTTAAAACTCAAATTCTTTGGTTATTTCTGAGTTATTTGGTTAGATATATAATATGTGCAAGGTTTTAAACCGATTGGAGACAAAATTAGTTGAAAAGGGACATGTTTTCGCGAACCTTATTGCTGAAAAAGCCCGAAAGGGTCGACCCCTATGAGTGGCCGATCGACACTTGAAAGGGTTGACCTCTATGTGAGGTCGGTTGGGATTGACACTTTTATAGGGTCGACCTCTAAGTGGCTGATAGGGTTGACTAATCCAATCAGTCGCTGGACAGTCTGGTTGACCGTTGCAGAGTTCGAGTGACCACAAAATGATTTATTCCCTATCCTAATTTTCTCAATCATCTAAGGGGCGGTCACTACCATGTGAAACAGGAGAACTCAGGAGGCATAACTCTGTTGTGTTGAATCAACGTGAGATGGAGAATCACGACACATACATAAGTATTATACGTCCAAGGAATTTGAGCGTAAGCCAACCATTTTTCATAGATTTTATACAATTCAAAAATTTAGTTGAAAATCAAATTTCGAGTTCGTAAAGTCAAAATCGTTGGATAAAAATGTATTATTGTTAGAGTTTAATTAGATCCGAATTCTAGTTGGATTGTGTCAAACCCATATTCAATATTAAGGTTTTTGTAGTTTTCTTATATATTGATGCTTGAGTCTAAAAACTCAGTGATACTATTGTACTTTGATTTGATTTTAGTGATTTTCTCATCTATTTGTGATTTTTCCCCGAAATAGTTTTTCACGTAAATCTCAGTGTTTCTGTTTTTCGCGTATTTTCTTTTGTCAATTATTGTTTGATTTTAAACAATTATTTTGAACGTTAATAAATTATAATATGTCTGGATTTAGTTTAATATTAATTGTTGTTAATAAATCCCAAAAAGATTGAGTTTTTACGAAAAATTTGACGACAACGCAAGTAGTGTCGCTATGCAAAGCGTTTGACGCTGAGGCGTCAATGAATATTTTGGGTATTGTCATGACATTGAAGATCACCGACTTGTATAAACTCAATTAATTTTTGCGTTTGACACCGAAGAGTCATGATTTCTAAAATTCACAAATTTGCAGCGCTTGTAGCGCCGCGACTCTTAGGATTAGAGTCGCGAGCACGAGATGCCTAGTGTGTGGAGTTGCAGCTTTACCCGCACCGTGCCGTGGTGCGACTATTTGGTGGTCACAACATGTAACACCCGGTTTCTATTAACCAATCTACATTTTTCATTTTTTTTAGAAAATTGAAATTTGAGTGATTTAGTGATTAGGTTAATAAGTGAAGGAGTAAGGATAAAATGGTAAATTAAAATTTATTGTGGATAACGTATTTAAAGAAAGGTTTAATGAGGTTTAGCCGCCACTATTTCTCCATTTTCCTTCTCGGTATTCAGCTCATTAAACCTTAATATTGAATATGGGTTTGACACAATGGAGAAATAGTGGCGGCTAAACCTCATTAAACCTCAAACCAGGTAGGTTTTCCCCTCCGATCTCCATTTCCTCAAACCAGGTAGGTTTTCCCTTCGTTTTCTCGTTAAATTTAGAAATAGGTGGTTTGTTCCTGCCATTAAAGAACTTCGAGATGAGATTCTTTCAGAAGCACATTCTTCCAGGTTCTCTGTTCACCCTGGGAGTACAAAGATGTACAAGGATCTCAGGCAACATTATTGGTGGCCAGGTATGAAACAAAGTGTGGTGGAATATGTAGGATCGTGTTTGATTTGCCAACAGGTTAAAGCTGAACATCAGATGCCTGCAAGGACCTTACAGCCATTACCAGTTCCCGAATGGAAATGGGAACAAATAACGATGGACTTTGTTATGGGATTGCCTAAGACAGCAAAGGGGCATGATGCTATTTGGGTAATAGTTGACCGACAAACCAAATCAGCTCACTTCCTACCGATAAAGGTGACTTACTTGATGGATCAGCTTGCTGAGTTGTATGTGCACGAAGTTGTTAAACTACATGGAGTTCCAAGTTCTATAGTTTCAGACCGAGACTCTAGATTTACATCCAAGTTTTAGAAGAGTTTGCACGAGGCTATGGGCACGCAGCTTAGTTTTAGCACAGCTTTTCACCCTCAAACAGATGGACAGTCTGAAATGACCATTCAAACATTAGAGGATATGCTTCGTGCATGCACATTGGATTTTCAAGGTTCCTGGAGCAAGTACCTATCCTTAGTAGAATTCTCTTATAATAACAGCTTTCAGGCAACAATAGGAATGACACCTTATGAAGCATTGTATGGACGAAAGTGTAGATCTCCTTTGTACTGGGATGAAGTTGGTGAAGCAAGTTGCTTGGCCTTGACATTGTGCAACAAACTGTTGAGAAGGTTGCCCTCATCCGACATAGAATTTTGGCAACTCAGAGCCGACAGAAAAGCTATGCAGATTGCAGGCGTAGAGAATTGGAATTTGAGATAAGTGATTAAGTTTTTCTCAAGGTGTCACCATTCAAAGGAGTTGTCAGATTTGGGAAGAGGGGCAAGTTGAACCCCAGATTTATTGGACCGTTCACTATTCTGAAAAGAATTGGGAGAGCAGCCTATCAGTTGCAGTTACCGGCTCCTATGGAGGGGATACATAGTGTGTTCCATGTTTCTATGTTGAAGAAATGCATAAGGGATCCATATCAAATTGTGGAATAGCAGAATATCGGAATTCATCCTACTCTTACTTATGAGGAGAAACCAGTAAAGATCTTAGACTATGCGGTTAAAGTATTGCGCAACAAAGAGATTCCTCTGGTGAAGGTCTTGTGATACAACCAGAACTTAGAGGAGACAACTTGGGAGCGCTAGCAAGACATCATGGACCAATATCCAGAATTATTTAGGTACTGAATTTTGAGGACAAAATTCTTTTAAGAAGGGTAGATTGTAACACCCGGTTTCTATTAACCGATTTACCTTTTTCATTTTTTTTAGAAAATTAAAATTTGAGTGATTAGGTTAATAAGTGAAGGAGTAAGGATAAAATGGTAATCTAAAATTTAATGTGGATAACGTATTTAAGGAAATGTTTAATGAGGTTTAGGCGCTACTATTTCTCCATTTTCCTTCTCGGTATTCAATTCAAGCTCAACAGAGCTCCAGGCGATTTTCCCCTCCGATCTCCATTTCCTCAAACCAGGTAGGTTTTCCCTTCGTTTTCTTGAGATTTAGTGGCTAGATAGCAGAGAGAGTGCAAGGTGTGTATTTTTGAGAATGCAGTGAGTGAGTTGAGTTCGGGTTATTGTTGAATCAAGAATGTGCGATGATCCGAACTTCTAAACTAGCTCCTTAGGGTTGTGAATGGTGTAGGATGAGGTTTAGTGAAGATCTGAATGGTATTTTGTTTATGACATTAGGTGAACAGGGCTTCCAAAGTAGTTGAAACCGAGCGATTTCCAGGAGACCAGGTAAGTGAAGTTTGCTTGCGCCTTCGGGCCTACATCACAAAACATTAGGAACATGTTTATTTGAATGTGTCTGTATGCTATGCATCATGTTTTAAAAGTATACGAAAATGAATTTGAATGCATGTTGGCATGATAAGGAATGAACATAATGAAACAGCTATGCGAAACAGATTTACTGTTAAGGGAAATAATCCGCCCCTTAATGAGACAGTGGATATTTATACTTTGGGAGAGTTGATCCAACTCCCAATTTCACAGGGGGATCGGAAACAGCTATGTGAATCATATTACTGCTAAGGGAATTAATCCGCCCCTTAATGAGTCAGTGGATATTTATACTTTGTGAGAGTTGATCAAACTCCCAATTTCACAGGGGGATCTGAACAGAAACGGTGAACGACAATTGAGATGAGAAAGTAGAAATTGCATGTTTAGGAATTCAGATATCAGCATTTCATTTCATTACTGCTTTACTTACTTAACATTAGGCTAATAGATGAGTTTTGTGATGTAGGTGAAGAAGTGACAGCAGGTGTGTTTACTGAGTTCGCTGAAGAATAGGTGAAGTTGGAGGAGCACTTCTCTGCCTCGATTTGGTATACTGATGAGGCGGATTAACTGGTGTCTGAAGAAGTGAAGATTCAGTGAGCTATGATTTGATTTAAGTATGTTAAGTTTTCTAATGACAGAAGTGATTTTAATGTTTTTGGATACATTCCCTTGAGACTTTCTGATAAAAGTACTCTGTTGGTTTTAACACTTGTCCGTAGGTGAAGTCTTAGTAGTTATTTGATGTTTTGATACCTTTGGGAATTTCTTCTCTGCCAAAGAAAACGTGATTTAAATGTAGTTGGAGTTTATCATTTTCAAAGTCATGTCGAGGATACAGATGTTCTTTTGTTAATGGTTATTTGTTGAATTTCAAATGTTATTTGGGGTCAGATTATTTTAAATGCTTTGAGTGAAGTATGTAAGTTCCATCATAGGTGAATAAAGTTCACCGATGGATGTGAGGTTAGTCGATCGGATGAAGGAAATCATCCGGCTGACTTCACCGGTAGATGTGAGGATAGTCGATCGGATGAAGGAAATCATCTGGCTGATGTCATCGGTGGATGTCGTGTGTTAAGCTTACCGGATGATGTAGTAGAAGTCTTGTCGTTTTGTGATCGGTGGATGTCGTATTTTAAGCTTACCGGATGATGTAGTAGAAGTCTTGTCGTTTAGTGATCGGTGGATGTCGTGTGTTAAGTTTACCGGATGATGTAGTAGAAGTCTTGTCGTTTAGTGATCGGTGGATGTCGTGTGTTAAGCTTACCGGATGATGTAGTAGAAGTCTTGTCGTTTAGTGATCGGTGGATGTCGTGTGTTAATCTTACCGGATGATGTAGTAGAAGTCTTGTCGTTTAGTGATCGGTGGATGTCATGTGTTAAGCTTACCAGATGATGTAGTTGAAGCTTTTGTCGTTTAGTCACCAGAAGAAGTCTTTTTGCTATCTGTTTCAGCTTCTTCCGTTGACTTTGCTCAGCGGCAGATGCGTTTGACCTTTGCAACCTTTAAAGTATTTCGCGATTTAAACCTTTATTTCTTTTGACCGATTATTCCTTAACATCCCAACTAATTATTCAAGCACTGTTCTATGGTTTTGTTTAACTCTATTTTTGCTCAAATGATTTCCGCTGCAAGTCTTTAAATGTTTTGAGGTTTTAGAAAAGGTTAAATTTTTACTTTCGAGCGAAGTTTTAAATTTAGTCCAAAGTTTCTTAGTTATGTTCGAGCTATGAGTAACGAACCGGGTTTATATAATTCGGGGCGTTACACAACACCAAACCTGTTTTAGGCATTTTGAGGATTTTTTTATGCATCCCTAAGTTTGGATTATATCATCGTTATATGAGATCCAATAATGATTGTATAGCTTTATAAATGTATTGATATTACTATAACTATAAGTACCAATGTTTTTTTGTAGGACTAAATCCATAGGGTAATTTTCAGGTGTGTCAAGAAGCAGACATCATTTGAGGTATGACTTTATTTATTATATTTGGTTGTATGTTTCAATATTTTCAACTCTATTTTGAGTTATATCTCAAACACTTGATGACATATCATGTCTCACGTCTCGTTGATTTTTATATATGTATATTTTTCTTCACATCTTCCTTTATGTATGGATTTCTTATGATATATACATACTGGTCATCATTAACTAATTTGTTTGGCCCATGATTGGAGTCATTGTTTATTGTCACATAAGACCATTCGTGTATGTGTTTAAACATGGTGTTCATGAGTTATAGTTCATAAATTTGATCAGAGTTATTGTTGTTACTTCATCATCTTTCTTGGTGATTGTCTCTCCCTCTTACACCTATGATATTGATTCTTGATGTCCGAGAGTGACATTTTCTTCCCTTTATGATTTTCTACTATGAAAGTGATGACATAATTTTTTTATTTACGACATTATTGTAGACGGTCTTCTCAAGTACCTGTTAATGGTTCCTGAAACTTGTTATGAAAAATAATTTTTAAATCATTTTTGTACATCTCATTTTAAAACACTAATTAAATCTCTAGTTGAGCATAGTTGGCTCACCCCAAAATGATTACCTATTTTTCAATTCTTAGACAGAGTGATGAGGAGCAACTAAAGCCGGAATGAGCTAGTCTTCGTTACTTAGTTTCTTTTTTCATTTGAGTGATTTTGTCATATTATAATTTTCATTGGAGATTTATGTATAACTTTATCATAATATTTTACATTATTACATAGACTCTTTTATTGAGCTTTTATTATTATGTTATGCTTGATGTTATTGTTGTTCCGATGTTGATTAAGCTCAAGTCTTTGAGTCTTGCGTTCTTTGAAAATTATTTGGTTTCGAGTATTCTGCCATGATCCTTTTAAGTGGATGGTCAGATCCCAGTAAAGCTTGGGTTCTTCTTCGTTTCTGTTGACGCCTCCTTTCGGGCTTTGAAAATAGATATTTTCATAGGTTATACCTGCGGTTTCGATCGGTTTTGCATGTCTCTATTTTTTATTAAATCTTTACATAAACAAATCATAAGAATAAACAAAAGAATATAACTTAGTAGATTAACATGTTATTGTGTTATATAATTCTAAGTTAGTTAATTAATATTGTTACCATACCTATGACACAAAAGTGAAAAATTAATAAGGACATAGAAAATTGATTTTCAGTAGTCTTTCTTATAGATTTATATCACTTGTTATTTTTAGTTTTCCTCAATAAAAAAAACACATCAAATTATTTGGTTACCATAAACTAGAGATTTTTAATTGATTTTATAGGTAAATTTTGTGAGTTGTTCTCTTTGGGTACGATATTAGATCTTTGATCATTGTATTACTAGTTAATGATAGTGTATGCAGGTAACCATAATTTTCACAACAACAGCCCTCCCTCTCTCATACAAAGGAAAGAAAAATTAGGTTTCACAAGAAAAATATGATTTTATAACCTCCTTGGCCCACGAATTATATAGTCCCCCAAGAATTGTAATTATATGTGAAAATTGTAAACGTAGAATGAATTATTTTTAAAAAATGTGATTTAAATATTTAATTTTGAAATTTGACTATAAAAATTGAATAAATTTTAGTTAATAGTTAATATAAAATATTAATTTAATTATAATGACAAATGTCTCTTATTCATATTATGTAAGTTCGAGTCGCAAAACTCGCGATCGTATTTCGATTTCCATAGTAGATTTATTTCTTTGATCGTGATTTTTATCCTGAGTAGACTCATAAAAAAGAAAAGAATCTAAACCAAGTAAAAAGAATGCATTATGCAGCTTGCATATGCGTAAAGTTAAATATCGTATCTATGCATGAATATACATGCATACATACATATATATATATATATATATATATATATATATATATATATATATATATATATATATATATATATATATATATATATATATATATATATATATATATATATATATATATATATATATATATCTATATATATATATATATATATATATTGTATATTGGAATTCTCAAGTAAAAACATGGTTAAAAAGAAGATGAGGAATAATAAGAAGATTGGGAATGGAGAAAGTGAGATTAAGGTATGATCTAGAGAATAAGAGTTGTTCAAAGGAGCACCCACTTTTTCTACTTTGGAAGAGCAAAAGCTAAATCTTCACTAACAAATTACCAAAAAAGAGCACTACTTTTCATGACTTTTCGTAAAAGAATAATTTTTTTTTTAATTCTTTAATTTTCGTAATCAGAATTCAAACATTCTCATCTTTTAAAAGCATTAGAAAGTTGAGTTTGATGGTTCTAAATCAAATAAAATAAAGTAGAACTTGTGTTGGAAAAGAAAAATACATTTGAAAAACCATTTTGAAAAGATTAAATAATTAGTCATGGTTTAACCCTCAATCGACAAAAGATTTTTCTTAAAAACAGTATGTTTTGGAAACCAGAATAGTAAAACAACTTTGAAAAACAGGAGTTTTGCAGAAAAATAGTTATCATAAAATATTTGTAATTTTCAGAAAATGAGAAAGCCTCATTTCCAATATTTTCTTTTGTAATTTTAAAAAATAGTTTTTGCCAACTATTTTTAAACAAGTTCTGAAAAATTCCATCTCTCTCTCTCTCTTAATTACATTAGACTTTTTCAAAGAGAAAAAATTAGAACCAATCTTTGTCCAATCCTCTTCGAAAAGTAAAATATTGAAATAAATTTCATAAATTTTTTTTTATTTTTTTTATACTTATATTAAAATAGAGGAAACCTTCATTTTCAGTATACATGTATCGAGTTTCAGATCAGTTTTTGAAAACAGTTTTTAAAAAAAAAACAATACTCAAGCAACCTAATCTTTATCCAACTTTCTTCCATCACAATTAATAATCAAATAGGAAAAAAAGGTGGGCATATTTAACTTTATGACAGTATGATATGCATGTCAGAAGAAACACTACATTATTCTAATAAGATGTGAAGGCATTTTCCATTACGGAATCTGATGTTTTCCCCCTCAAAAGCAGGAAAATTTGATAAAGCAGTTCTCTTTCACTAAGAATATTTAAAATAATTATAAAAATAAATAATAAATAATAAAAAAGTGGAAAAGGGTAACTCTTAATTAGATGCAGAAAGTGGGTGAGCCTTTTAAAGCAAATCCTTTACTTTTTTCATATTTTGTTCTTTGTGGTTAATCCTCACAAACTGTGCTGGCTTTGAATGATTAATCAATTCAGTGACGTAGCAGTCGATGGTTCATCTTTTTTATGCACTGTTTTATATTTTATAAATAGCCTTAATAGAAAAGGTCATTGTTTAATTATGTTAACTAGCTTTATAGTAATTATAATTTAATGGAAAGGGTGTCTCTTTTTTTCCAAATTAGCATTAAAGAAGTTTGATTATTGGTGAGAGCATTTGCTCGTTCTCTAATTGGCTTTCAATGTAGTTTGATTCTTGACTATGGCAACTTGGAATTGGATTTAATTATGGATGTAAAAATTCACCATTTTTATGCGATCGCCAGAAATTTAAGGCATAGGTTATGTTACGATCACATGATATAATGGGCCGTTTTTATAAAAGGCTTTTTTTCACCTCTTAACATAGTTTAGGTAAGTTAGATTTTAAACTCATTTCATGATTGTTTTGCTAAGATTTTTAATTTTGGTTCAAAACTCAATCTTGAACTGTGAACTCAGAGTCATTAAATAGAAAATTATTTATGTTGATTGACGAGTCATAATATGTCTGGATTGTGTTCAACACTGTTTGCTATAAAGCAAATATGATAAACTCTGGTTGTTCGTGAGACACCGAGAGGTTGCACAATCGACTCCCTTGAAAATTCAAGGTGCAAGGTGAGTAATGCATGTGTGTGCCCATGTTTTAAGCTCCATGGTGCCCGAGACTTGGGGCACAGCTCTAGCCCATGTGCAGGTGTTGCGACACCACTATTTTGGGTTGCGGCATCAAGCCTATTTTAAACAACTTTTGGTTATTATTTCTTTATAGTTGGATTTCTTTATAGTTGGATGCAATAATTACTTTAATAGTTTTAAAAGTGTACTAACGCTAGTAAAGTTATAGATATGGAGAATTCACGTGTTGAACTAGCTCCCAAGGGTATTGATCTCAATATTGTCAAGAGGTAGATGGTCATTTGAGGCAAAGGTTTTATGTTTTGTATTCAATTGTACATCTCAATGTTTTTAAATCTTATTTTGAGTTATATCTAAGATACATAATTGTTAGAATTGGGTGTGACCCGAATTCTTTATGGGCCAGACCGGTTAGGCCCATTTTGGGAATCTCATTAGGGTTTTGTTTTCTCTATAAATTGATGTAAACTAGAGTCGCAAAACCTGCGGTTGTATTTCGATCTTCATAGTAGATTTGTTCCTCTGCCCGTAGTTTTTTCCCGTAAGGGTTTTTCCACGTAAATTCGGTGTTCATTATTTTTCTCCTTTTCTTTTTCGTATTCCGAATCGTTCGTTTCAGGTGGATTATGACACATAATCCGAACAATTGGTATCAAAGCCAGGTTCAAGCGTTTTTTCGAAAATCAATGTTGATTCTTCGAAAGGTATCGATCGATTTGAGTTTTGCAATTTTGGTGAAGTTTGTAATTTTTTGAAAAAGGAAAATAGAAAAGAAATTTATTTCTTTTCTATTGTTTGTTCTGTTTGCCGTAAAGAACAGAAAAGAGAAAAAAAAAAAAAAGTGTTTTTGGGTTTTGTTTTCTACGGCTGTGTGAAGAACAGTGAAAGAGAGAAGCACTGTAGCTTCTTCTTCCCAAAACAGAACAACGAAGGAACAGAGTAGGGCACGCCGTTCGCCATCGCTCGCACAGATCCGGCCGCCGCTGTTTACCAATTCAGAAGGAATCGTCACCGCCGCCATCCGCCGTCCGCCTCTGCCATCACCCCGCGCCTCCAGCGTCGCCTGAGACCCGCGCTTCTTCCGCCGTCGACCTGTTCGCAGAACCGCCGCGCAAGCAGTCAAGCTCCGATCAGAACCCACCGCACGGCCGAAGGGGAACTACGCTGCGTCGTTGCCCCTGTCCGTCGTTGCCTGTGATAAGCCGAGCCAGTAGAGTTTGGTTTGATTATTCCAATTTTGCTTGGAATTTGTTGGGTGGAATAATTTCTGTTGATTGAGAAATTTTGGAGATTTTTGGGGTTGAAATTTTGGTCATTAAGTTGGACGGATTTCAGAATATTTGGTGGAATTTATTCTGATTTTTTGAATGGGTTAGTCAGTGTTCTTGTTGCCTAACAGTGAAGAGAGGAAAGCCGCCCTCACTCAGTTCAGCCTCACTATTTCGTTCGTCTTCCTTGTTTCTTTAGGGATAAAACATGAACAAGTTTTTTATGATATTTTTGGAGTGCAAAAAAAAAAAAAAAATATCAATTTTGTTGGGAGGTTGAGATTTGAGGAAAGATTTGGATGATGATTTGAAGATGTCATTATCGTGGCTTAAATGATTTAAATCCTTGCACCGAAATTTCGAAGGTGGAGATTGTTAGAGTTCAGTGTTCTGAATTCACTTTGGGTTGAGCCAAGTAGCCCGTTGGATCTCTTATATGGAATTCGTGTCAAGGTTGCCCATCTGGGGCGTTTGTGTCAGAGGATGATATTTTTAATATTTTGAAGATTTGTTTACTTGCACCGGAATTTCGAAGGTGGAGATCGTCAGAGTTCAGTGTTCTGGATTCGCTTTGGGTTTGAGCCGAGTTGCCCGTTGGATCTCTTATATGGAATTCGTGTCAAGGTGGAGATTTGTTAGAATTGGGTGTGACCCGAATTCTTTATGGGCCAGACCGGTTAGGCCCATTTTGGGAATCTCATTAGGGTTTTGTTTTCTCTATAAATTGATGTAAACTAGAGTCGCAAAACCTGCGGTTGTATTTCGATCTTCATAGTAGATTTGTTCCTCTGCCCGTAGTTTTTTCCCGTAAGGGTTTTTCCACGTAAATCGGTGTTCATTATTTTTCTCCTTTTCTTTTTCGTATTCCGAATCGTTCGTTTCAGGTGGATTATGACACATAATCCTAACAATTGGTACAAAACCAGGTTCAAGCGTTTTTTTTTTCGAAAATCAATGTTGATTCTTCGAAAGGTATCGATCGATTTGAGTTTTGCAATTTTGGTGAAGTTTGTAATTTTTTGAAAAAGGAAAATAGAAAAGAAATTTATTTCTTTTCTATTGTTTGTTCTGTTTGCCGTAAAGAACAGAAAAGAGAAAAAAAAAAAAAGTGTTTTTTGGGTTTTGTTTCTACGGCTGTGTGAAGAACAGTGAAAGAGAGAAGCACTGTAGCTTCTTCTTCCCAAAACAGAACAACGAAGGAACAGAGTAGGGCACGCCGTTCGCCATCGCTCGCACAGATCCGGCCGCCGCTGTTTACCAATTCAGAAGGAATCGTCACCGCCGCCATCCGCCGTCCGCCTCTGCCATCACCCCGCGCCTCCAGCGTCGCCTGAGACCCGCGCTTCTTCCGCCGTCGACCTGTTCGCAGAACCGCCGCGCAAGCAGTCAAGCTCCGATCAGAACCCACCGCACGGCCGAAGGGGAACTACGCTGCGTCGTTGCCCCTGTCCGTCGTTGCCTGTGATAAGCCGAGCCAGTAGAGTTTGGTTTGATTATTCCAATTTTGCTTGGAATTTGTTGGGTGGAATAATTTCTGTTGATTGAGAAATTTTGGAGATTTTTGGGGTTGAAATTTTGGTCATTAAGTTGGACGGATTTCAGAATATTTGGTGGAATTTATTCTGATTTTTTGAATGGGTTAGTCAGTGTTCTTGTTGCCTAACAGTGAAGAGAGGAAAGCCGCCCTCACTCAGTTCAGCCTCACTATTTCGTTCGTCTTCCTTGTTTCTTTAGGGATAAAACATGAACAAGTTTTTTATGATATTTTTGGAGTGCAAAAAAAAAAAAAAATATCAATTTTGTTGGGAGGTTGAGATTTGAGGAAAGATTTGGATGATGATTTGAAGATGTCATTATCGTGGCTTAAATGATTTAAATCCTTGCACCGAAATTTCGAAGGTGGAGATTGTTAGAGTTCAGTGTTCTGAATTCACTTTGGGTTGAGCCAAGTAGCCCGTTGGATCTCTTATATGGAATTCGTGTCAAGGTTGCCCATCTGGGGCGTTTGTGTCAGAGGATGATATTTTTAATATTTTGAAGATTTGTTTACTTGCACCGGAATTTCGAAGGTGGAGATCGTCAGAGTTCAGTGTTCTGGATTCGCTTTGGGTTTGAGCCGAGTTGCCCGTTGGATCTCTTATATGGAATTCGTGTCAAGGTGGAGATTTGTTAGAATTGGGTGTGACCCGAATTCTTTATGGGCCAGACCGGTTAGGCCCATTTTGGGAATCTCAT
Source organism: Begonia masoniana (assembly GCA_022432975.1). NCBI lineage: Eukaryota > Viridiplantae > Streptophyta > Magnoliopsida > Cucurbitales > Begoniaceae > Begonia > Begonia masoniana. Next base: position 73,428,848 of record CM039502.1, read on the forward strand.
TAGGGTTTTGTTTTCTCTATAAATTGATGTAAACTAGAGTCGCAAAACCTGCGGTTGTATTTCGATCTTCATAGTAGATTTGTTCCTCTGCCCGTAGTTTTTTCCCGTAAGGGTTTTTCCACGTAAATTCGGTGTTCATTATTTTTCTCCTTTTCTTTTTCGTATTCCGAATCGTTCGTTTCAGGTGGATTATGACACATAATCCTAACAATAATGATATTTTGTCTCACAGTACATCAATTTTTATTTTATATATGCATTTCTCTACACATCTACTTTTGTGCATGCATTTCTTGTTATATGTATAGTTTTCTTGACCCGCGAATAAGATTTATTGTTTATTATGTACGTTTGAGTATGTGTTTGCATATTTTTCGAGTAGTTTTGCGCAATTTATGATTATAACCCAAAATAAAAATCCCTAATTCTTACTAGGGTTGTTGTTATTACTTCTCAAATCTCTCATTGATGTTGGTTTTTCTGTTATTTTTCTATGGCACATATGCTAAGATCTGTGACAAATCATATTTTTTGTAGTGATGGTTCTCAGTTGTGATAATAGAGACACTGTTTTATTATTTACTATAATATAGTAAATTGTTATCTTGAGATCCTACTGATAGTTCATTGAACCTGTTTTTGATAGATGATTTACAATTATGCTCGTATATTTCAATTTAAAACTGTTGATATAACACTTGAAATTTCTATTTGAATATAGTTAGCTCACCCCAAAAATAATGACCTAAATTGTCAGGTCTTAGACAGAAAGTTTCAGAATGACAAAAGTACGAGTTAGGTTGTCAACTTTATTTGTTTCATTTTCTTGTAGAGCGTTTATTATGGTTATCACTCGGCCATACTTTTAGTTCTTATTAGAGATTTCTATATAAATCAATCATGAAATGTTTTCTTATTATCGAACAGATTATTTCATTTGAACTTTTATTATTACTGTATCTTTGATGTACTGTTGCGCTAATGTGATTTAAGTCCAAGTCTTTGAGTCTGGGCTGCTCTTATATTATCTAGCTTCCAAGTCTTTCGCAACAAGTCATTTAACCTGCGTAAGGTTAAATGGTCGATAGATGCTCGTATAATTTGATTAAAATAGTAGATATAATACTTGAAATTTCTATTTGAGTTAGTCAGTTCACCCCAACGTGACTACATATTTTTCAGATTCTAGACAGAAATATTCAAAATGACAAAAGTACAAGTGAACTTGTCAACTTTATTTGTTTCATTTTCTTTTAGAGTGTTTATTGTGGTGATCGACTGTCATAGATTTAGTTTTTATCTGAGATTTCTAGATAAATCTATCATGGAGTGTTTTCTTTTTAGTGCACACACTATTTCATTTAGACTTTTATTGTTACTCTATCTTTGATGGTACTATTCCATTGATGTGAATTAAGTCTAAGTCATTAAGTCTTGGCTTCCATGAAATTATTTTAGTGTCTGTCTTTTGTAGCAAGTCATTTAATCTAAGTTAGGTCAGATGGTCGAATCATTTATGTTTTCATCATGGACCACGCAAAACATCTACCAAACATAAACTCTTCATTAAGCATCAAATCTTTTCAGTTTCTAATGCTCTTAGTTAAATGAGTCAAAGTCATTTCATTAGAAGAAACGTTATCAACTGTGACAATTAATACTCTCTCAATTCTCCAATCCAATAAACATTCTTCCATAATGGAAATAATGCTTTCTCCTTTATGATTATATTTTTCGATGCAAAATCTAATTTGCATCAATTAAATGAGCAATCACCACTATATAATTTATATTTTGTATAGATGTCCAAGTATCGGTGGTTAGGCACACTCTTCCATTCAATTGTGAAAAGAAAACTTTAAACTTACTCTTTTCCTCTACGTACAGCTTGGAATTATCATTTGCAACATTTTTGTAACAATGAACAATAAATTTTGGTTCAAACCATTCAACAACTCAATAAAACATTTTCCTTCCACAACCCTAAAAGGTAATTCATCAATGACAATCATCCTAGCAAGTTTATCTCGGCATCTTTCAGTAGAACCAACAGAGCTTTCGCCTACTATCTCTTTTTCACGAAGCAATAACGTTCTTTTGTGTTTCATCTAAAGAAGACAACAACTTCTTACATGTACTTACATGCTTGTTCAAGTTTGAAGTTCCATTTCTTATTGGATGACATGCATATGAATTCTCACAGTAATTGCAAGTTGCCCAAGGATTCTCTGGGGTCTATTGGTTCTATTTTAGTGAAGTTGTGACGACCTCAACCCGTCGGGCCGGCACTTGAGACGGGAACATACGTTCACTTTGACTTAGACATTTTGGACGTAAAATTTTTTCGACTTTTTAAAACTCTTAAACATTTAAAATGGCAAGACATAAAATTGAAGGCATAAAATGGAAGACATAAACTGGAAGACATAAAGTGGATGATAGAAGTGGACGACAGGAGAAATGGACGACGACAGGAAGAATGCACGATGACAGGAATGGACGACAGGAGGAATGGACGACATGAGTGGACGACAGAAGTGGACGACAGAAATGGACGACGACAAGAATGGACGACAGGAGGAATGGACGACGACAGGAATGGACATCTTATAATTCAACACTCCGCCGATTTATCTGCTACCACAGTCGATCGATCGGCTACCTCTCTGTTTCACATCTACATGACCAGATAACCAATCGGCTACCTCTCTGTTTCACATCTACATGACCTGATAACCTCACAACTTACTACTAAACTTCTTCCTAACCTCTTTAGACACAAAAATGCTTCTAAACCCCAGAAACCCGATTTAAAACAAGAATTTAAACTTGTTAGAAAACATGATGGAAGTTCAATAAATCCAACTGCATGGACAGCTCTAAAACTCAGGCCAATCCATGCACAACTAAAAAAAAGATTCCATACAATTCCAGTATATTTCAAAAGACAACAATCAAAACAAAGGTTTTAAAACGTTGACACAAAGCCTATACATCACCTAAAATCTAAAAACTATACAAACATGACATATACTACGAAACATCACCTTACAGGTCAAAATGCGTCTGACTGCCGCAACCAACCAGCTCCTCCCGCTAACTGCACCTACTCGTCGGCCTGAGACACAAAGTCCTCATCCAAAGGATCTGTACCTACAACAGGGAGTTCAACTATGAGTCTAGAGCTCAATAAGGATATACAATACAGTGATGCATATGCTATGAATGAACTTTTAAAATACATGAATATTACTTTACATTACATTCAAGTGGACAGGAGGTATAAGTGGGGCTTATAGAGGAACTAGCGCACATACGTACATGACATAGCATGACATAACAGGAGTTAGTAATTTTGCCGGGTCCTAGGGAGGGATAAAAAATATATTGTCCGTGGCGAGGACGGTTTTACAGGAGTCCCAGGGAAGGACAAGAAAAGGATGCCAGCCCCCGTTCCACACTTAACCGTACATTACATTCACATTTTATCTTTCTTAACTTCAAATCTCGTGCATAAAACATTTACATGACTTCCAAGAAAATGTGTATGCATGAACATATATAGTGCGTAACGTAACATAAACAGGTGATAGGGTATCAAAGCAAGACAAAAAGCAAAACACATTTAACTTAGAACGTAATCTACGACCTAACTACCCGACAACAACTCTGACAACCAAAAACCTAGTATCTCCGTGATGTAGGGCTTTAAGAGCCAACCTATACGTATGAACTTACCTGATGTCTGAAGAGTTGCAAGCACGCGCGTACGTCCTCGGCGATTCATAAACCTAGATTATGCATAACCAGACCATTAACCCTAAACTTCAACAAAACTAAGGAATAACTAACCTAAACTCGTTAACTAACGTAAATGGTTACCTTCAACGGAGAAAATGAGAGAAAATAGGAGAAGACGAAGTTTGGGAAACGTCGCACGTCGTTTGGAAGAGAGAAAACAGAGAGAAAAAATGGAAATGAGAAGTGTTTTCAGGTGGAAGAGAAGAGAAAAGAGGAAGAGAGATAGCATGGCTTCTTCAACAAGCTTGGACACTAGGCTTTCATCCATTGGCTCCCTCCCAACCACCTTAATTGCCTTCTCAAATTGCCCCTCCATTGGTTTCTAACCAATTTAGCTACTTAGTTCGTCGATTCGGTTTCTCCAAAATTCTTTTTTTCCATAACATCCAATAAAATACTCATCATATTAAAAGTAAATTAATCCCGCACAATAATTCTAGGGATAATTACATGGCCAAAAATGCCGGGTGTTACAGAAGTAACTTCATGCTTCACATGTTTTGTTTCTTTTCCTGCCTTGATTCGAAGTATTTTCCATCCTAACATAAAAACAAATACAAATGAAATTAAGAATCTAACATTGTTGTTTAACAATCTTATTTATCCATGCCATGAACAGTTTAGAGAAAAATACAAATTATTGCTTATTAATAAAAATATCTCAGTAACACAATCAATAAACGCGTGAAAAAAAACATCAAGCAATTCTTCGTTTGCTGTTAATGAGGTGAACATTATGATTGTGCAAATCATAACACAAGAAAAATGTATGATTCCACAAATTTGTTATAAAAATTGTAATGGAGTTGCCATAGAACAACAACAACATCAAATTATGAGTCAACCTAGCAGCACCACATGATCGTCAACATAATTATCATCCAAATTGTTTCTAGGTTCCAATTCAGACCCACGGTTTCAACATAAATACATAATCATTATCCACATGATCGTCAATATAATCATTATCCACATGATCGTCAACACAATCATCATCCCATTGTTTCAATTGTAAATACCAATTTAGACTCACAATTCTAAGCAGAGCACGAAATCACCAAAAGTTCCAAACATAGCATAAAAATCAGTAAAAGAAAATCACCTTCTTGATGTCGAAGTTCTGTTGAGGCCCTGAGATGCACAGGAGCCCTCACTCTTGGATTTATGACAATCAATATGAGAGACGCACCAACGCCCTAGCACTGAAGCCCTGAGACGCAGTGAAGCCCTTGCAGTTTGCAGTTTGCAGTTCGCAGCCCTCGCACAGTCACAATTTGCAGCTCTCAGATTCTATATTTAGGTTTGTAATTGTAACTTCAGAATCCCGATCCCTAATCCACCAAGTGCCAATTAAGATTGAGTTCATGGCGCCCAACCCATTATCTAATGGGTTGGGTTCGGTGTTTTGATAGATATTGGAAACCATTGAAATGTATCATCAAATTTCGTATTCTATACTCAACTATATGAAATGAGTATGAAATATATCTCTCTCACACTCATACCATGATAAGTTAATCAATGCAAGTGTGTGCACCTATTCTATGATAAATGATCTCATATTAGCAAGTACCATATTAATATGTTATGTGAATGTCAGTATGCATGATCTATATTAACATATAATGTGAATGCTAATATGCATGATCTTCAAACCTCTATCTATAATGTTGCACACACATGTACATCATACTAACTATTTCACAATAGCATCTACGTCAACATAAATACTTTCGGAGAGCTAGGGATTTGCAGCTCAAGAGGAACTCACAGTTACTTCCTTTTTATTTTACTACTTTACACTTGTCACACAATAATAGCTGGCGAGATATATTGCATTCAAAGATCTCCAATCATATCTCTCACAATACTGTTTCCATATGTAAGTAATATTGCATGTCATATGAACATGAAAATCTTGTTCGCATGAGAAGCAAAATGATGCATGAATAATGTCTATATATTTATCTAGACACCCTCTAATGATCATCCAAATTTCCCAAAAACTCAACATTTAATTAATTTTTTAATCATATTTTTATTGTCACGCTCCAAAGGGAACCCGAGACAGAATGAGGAACGACCTGACCTGGAAACTGGACTGAGTCGCCCGACCCTTAAATCTTATCATTTATAAATAAAAAATAGGGTAAAAAATGATAGGCTAATAGGTCCAACAAATGACATTTAGATACGATGTTAGTATTAATTCAAATAAAATGTGCCAAGTAAAAATCCAAATAATTCAAGTTTACCATTCCCAAAATAAAATCTAACCTCTCAAGGAAATATAAAAGTCTTAGGGAAGGATAATAGTTTAAAATAAAATGCGTCAAGCTTACTCTTGAGTCGACAAATGTATGTCCTCCTGATTATATCCTGAAAATGACGTTGTTGAGATGAGTCGAATAAACTCAATAAAGATGTTCTTAGTTCTAGTATTCATGTTAAGGTTAACATATTAAATATGAATAAAAATGAAGCCACTCACGATCTCCTTGCATATCATGTCTTATGCAAATGAAATAAAAACGACGATACTAGGCAATCGTTAACGCCATATAACACACCTTGATCAAGTTTAGATTTTGTCGCACAAGGACACGACACAATCAGCTGTCTCATTACTCTAGTTAAAACAAATTTTTCATGTCGATGTATGCAAACGTGCATAAAAGAATATATGCATTAACATAAAATAAAGGAAGAGATTTCTAACAATTATTTTATAAAATAAAATAATTAATTAATCAAAACGTGCAAAACTAGACATAAAATAAATTTCTACCTCAAATAGCCTACTACGGTCTAAAGCACAAAATATCTCATCCCAATATCCACGGGTCCAAAATCTTTCTCAATAAGTTGGTACCTAATTAAAATAAATCATCAATTTTTTGGGCTAAAACTTGTCCATTAAATTCTCAATTTTGTCTTCTTAAAATAATCCAATTTTAATTGGGCAATTTTATCCATTATAATTCCAAATTTTTCATTTATCGAAATAGTCCATAATTTAATTAGTGAAAAATTATAATTTTTGGCCAAAAAATATTCAAAATAAAAAAAGCTGGACTACAGCTCACAACTTAGGCCATTAAACCACTCCAACAAGGGCTAAACCATAGCCCATCCCATGGTCCAAGATGTCGTGGCCCAACCTTTTCCTAGACTACAACCTGTCGTCTTTGCGAGATGACGTCTCGCTAACTCGCTGCCTCTAGGGGTGGGCAGAACCGGACCGGAACGAGGAACTGGACTAAACTGGGAGTTTCAGTCCGATTTATGTCAGTACTCAAATGGTCCCGGTCCGGGACTGGGACCGGTACCAGTTTTGCCCACCAAGAAACCATGGGACACGGTTTGGATCCAATAATCCCAAAAAATAAGAACTGGACCGCTCTAAACTCAAAAAATGACCGAAACCAGTTCAGTAGTTTTGCTGTTTCAGTGTTTTGGCTTCAGAAATCAAAATTCTCAAAATCTCTAAGCGACGCCAGCCATTCACCTTGGCGAAATCACAGAGACAACTAGCCACACAAAGCCACTCACCTTCGCCAAATTGCAGAGCTAGTCAGTCAAGAGACCTAGTCACCCAAACGACAGCCACGTCACACCAGATGGCCGGAGTCTGATCCTACGACCGAGTCACCGACACCAATTCCTTCGTCGAAGTCTGAACCAACTGCGTGATGCCCTTCATGATTCGTAGCACGCCGAACTGTCGAAGGCCGAAGAAACCATGGGAATCTGCTGAAGGTGAGTGTTTTAATTTTTTGATTATAAAGTTTGATACATTGATTAGTTGATGAATTGATGAATTTTATGAAATGATGTTGTAGTTTATTAATGCCTAATAAATTTGTATCAAAATTGATGTTGATGTTGTTAGGATTAGACTCCCTAATCCATCTGTAACGAACGATCGAGAAAATACGAAAAGAAAAACACACAGATTTATAGTGGTTCACTCTCGATGTGAGAACTACATCTATTCGCCGCTGACAGATTTCACTAAGAACAAAAACGAGTTACAATGATTTTTGCCTCACACTCTCAGTTACTTTTACGATAACCTAAATACGTCTTTATATAATATACGAATTAGGATTACAGAATAACAGGGTAAATATGACCAAAATACCCACAAACCTAGAATAGGCTTCATAATTCAACAATCTCCCACTTGGAGACTAATCTCATCATCTCTCTATCTGTAGCAGCTTCATTTCAATATCTCATCCAAGAAGTCCGCCTGAAGTTGCGCACAACTTTAGCTTCTCACTCGTCACAGCTTTTGTTATTGGTTTTACACTTTACGCAAGGGTATGTATCGCAATCAAGTAGTATATAAGATATCGATCTCACGAGGATATTTTTAACTATGTTAATATTGCTATAAATTTCTATAAAATAAAGATGGAAATATTGAAATTAAATAATTAATAAGGAATGATGAACTAAAGTTACTCGAAATTAAATAAGACCAAAAATTGAAATGATTTAAAAGGTAATATTGGAAAAGCCTTGGTTAGAGTTTATTTCCTCTTTTCATGCAATTACTACTGATGCTACAGCAATGCTACAACATTAGTCACAGAACAGCAAGAATTCATAATATTTCTAGGATTCCGTCGAATTGCCTAGATAAATTCGTTTCAGAATTTTCTTTTCGACGTTGAAAAGATAAAAACTTAGTCCGAATTTTCTTGTAAACCTATTCTTAACGCTAAATAAATTAATGTTAGCTAGCTTGCAATAATTTTAATTTATTTAATTACTCATGCATCTTAAATTCCTATTTACCTATCGATACAATAGAAACATGTGAATTTAAATCTGCCTATCGACACAATTTAATTTACGCCATAAAAACCATGAGCAATTGTTCAGTGAAAAATACTAAATATTCATAGATCAAAGTAAAAACATGTAAAGAGTACTATCTCTCCTAACCAAGATAAAAAAGTTTAGCCTAAAAACATAATAAAATTAAAAACAAAAATATTCATAACAACAACAACAGTAACAGAGAAGAAGAAGAAGAAAGCCGAAGAAAAATGTTGTCGGTTCCTCTTTGCTGCAGATCCAGAGCTCTTTTTTTTTCTTCTCTCTAATTTTTCTCCCTTTTATTTGTTCTTCTTCCTTCCTTAATTTCAGCATCAAGATCCGCCTCTCTCCAGTCTGTTCCTTTCTTTTCTCCTTATAATCCTCTGATTTCCTTGATCAACGGCTTATCATTATGATAAAATCTTCTTGATTTGCTCTCTTTTGTTGTCGATTCTTCTAAGTCATCCGCTGCTATTGTCTACCGTTTTCTGTCATCCACTTTTTGTGTGAAAGATGTCTTCCGTTTTCTTCTTCCGTTTGTTTGTCATCCGTTTGTTTATGTGAAAACTTTATCTACCATTCTCTGTCATCTGTTTTCTATCATCCGATTCTATCTACTTGTCGACTGCCATCCGATTGCTGCTCTGTCATCCGATTGTCATTTGTCATCCGTTTTCATTTGTCGACCGTTTTCATTTGTCATCCATTTTCATTTGTTATCCACTTTTTGTTCTCTGTCATCTGATTCTATATCATCCCTTCTTCTATTTGTCGACTGCCATCCGATTGTTGCTCTGTCATCCGATTGTCATTTGTCATCCGATTGCTGTTCTTTCTCTCCATTATCTTTGATTTTGCGCTAAGATTTTCTCTTTTTCCCTGATTTCCATTCTTTATTTTTGGTAAAATAATCTCCTTCATTGATTTATTCTCTCATTCGAGATTTCCATAATCTTCACCTTTTGACTTGCTTCTCTATTAAAACACTAATATTTCCTTTTGTATTTTTTTGCTAATATGTAACGCCCCTGAACCCGCCCCGGCTCGGTGCGCTACTTTGCTAACACAAACCGTATTTAAAACGACGTTTAAAATAATTTTCGATAAATTTTTGACTCGATTTTTGGGTTTTTCGAACCCTCAAAAAATGTTGGAAAATGTGCGTAAAATACGTTTAAAATACGTCGGAAAAGGTCGGGTCAAAATATTTTGGAAATAGAAAAAAAAAATTGGTTTTGGTGTGCGGTGCGCGCGCCAGCTTTGCGCGCAGCAGCGCGCTGCACAGCCTCCTGCGCGCGCGCAGCGCCGAACGTTTGGGGCCCAGCGCCGAACGTTCGGCACCCTCTCGGGTGCCAGCGCGCCTGCATGCCCAATTTTGACGTTTTTTCCACCTTTTCTCACTTTTCTACATTTTTCTTCAAGCCAAACACCACCAAAAATTCTAAAATTTTTACCACACAATCCCGACACCCTTAACTTCGTGCCCCGTAAAAATCTTGAAAAACTGACTTAAAATGTGTAATAAAAAAATAGAGAAAATAACCCAACGTCGTTTGTTTTAAAACCAAAACAAGCGGCATAACACCTAAAATTTCCAAAAAACCAAAACCTGCAAATTTAACTATTGTAAGACTATTCAAACCATTTCCAAAACAATTTACGAACCATATTCATAACATCCCAAAACAATTTACGCACCATATTCACAACATCGTAAAATTATCTTTATTTACACAAAAAAACAACCCAAAATACCGAAACAGAACACTAAATATACCCCGTCCTCAAACTCCCAAAAATCCATGGTCGAGGCGCCCTGACAACGGCCTGCACCGGTGTGCTCTGTGCATCAACGACTGGATCTAGTCCTGGTCCTCGCACTCAACCTCACCTGTAAATACTTCGTCACCTACACCATAGAACACAAAACGTAAGCCTAATGCTTAGTAAGTAGGGAATAACGAATGCTATGAAAACACAAGGCAACCAATCCTATCACATGCGGTTTCTAACACTCAGTTATGCTCATTTACCATTCGTTGCTTTAATCATTTCATAAGCTGTGTGGATCGGGTAAGCTCACATCCTATAATCGTACAGGACGGCCATTCCCAGAACCACCATTACGTATTTTAGCCGGTCATCCTTCATAGAGGTCCCCTCGAGGTGCTACGCTCCAGAACTTATTCCCGACAAGACAACTCCAATCAAGACTAAGTGTTTTAGCCGGTCATCTCTCATAGAGATCCCCTCGGGGTGCTACACTCCAGCACTTGTTCCCGACAAGTCACTCTAATCAAGAATAATTTTTAGCCATTCACTTTATCTGATTACGTTTCACGCTCACAATCAAACCATGCAATAAAACTCGTATTTTGCTTAATTGCAACACAACACAACGCGAAACAAATAACCATTAACCCTACCGTTCTATGGTGTAGGCCCGAAGGCGAAACGAATCCAAACCACTACTTACCTGATTGCTCGGCTTTCACTTGCTCACTTCGTCTTATCACTTCACTAGCTCCATGACCTAAAATAACGAAAACTTAACTTGATAAGTCACCAATAAAGTCTAAGGGATTTTCTAACTAAAACTAAACAACACCTAAAACAAATTGCACTCTCAAAACACAAAACCCGAGTTTTACCCAAAGTTAACAACATCCAACTTCGAACGGCCATAACTTCCTCATTTTTCAACAGATTTCGACGTGCCACCCCAATCCGTAAACCTCTACACGTCTACTAACCATTGAAATATTTAAATTAACTAACCAAACACATTAGCCAACTCGAATTGCACATAACAGAATCGGTGCACATATTGTACAAAACCGATTTTCTAACAACTCACTCCCAATCCCTAATCTAACCACCCAAACAACCTAAATTATCATATCTAAGGATTAAATCATCAAAGTAGGAAGAAAACCATCAAGGAGAACACAATTTTTGGAATTCCCAATCTTGGGTTTTCAAACCCTCCCTAAACTCACTCAAAACAACTCAAAAACACTCACAATCAACAATAAATCATGCCAAACTAAAAACCTACTCAACTTTACCTCAAAAACCCAAGCAAGGATTGAAGAAATGGGAGGAGGATGATCGGCTATGGAGGAAGAAGGCAAATCGTGGAAGATGAAGAAAACCTCACTTGTTTTTTTTCCTTTTTAACCTAATCATTTTCTCCTTTTTATATTTCCTCCTCCAATCTTTTTAAAATTGCCATTAAACCCTCTCTTTTTTCCCTTTCAATTTCCAACGTGAATACCCTTTCATTCACACATTTCTTTGCAATTTATTTCACTTATTTACTAACTTTCTATTGGTTAATGAAATTTTTGACTTTTCAAACACTTTTGTTTTTGACTTGTCAACTTCTTTCACACTTCTATGCATAACATTACCCTTTAACGACCTCAATCTCTCATACTTGACCTAAACTAGAGCTACGCACACAATAGAAATTTTTCGGGTGTTACATAATAAATCTGCATGCAAATAATATAATACAAAATTTGAATTAGTGATAAAAATTTGCTTTTATAAGAGAATATGCATGAAATACATTAAATTTAATCAATGCCTTGTACTGCAGCATTATGTAGCAATTGTAGTAAATTCTACTAATTTCTTCTAAAATTCACTCAAATCATACAAGTAAAATTACCTAAAAATAATATAAAATAACTCTAAATTTAAAGTTATCAAATACCCCCAAACTTAAACCATTACTCGTCCTGGAGTGAAGCAAATAAAATCAAAACCAAGGGATTCCAAAGGTATATCAATATGGTTCGAACTTGTAACATGATGAAAACTTCCTCTAACACAATTAAAAACAAATAACATAGACTCATTCCCATTTAAATAATCTTTCAACGCGTATGTGTGCTCAAACTCCTCTTCAACTTGCTAAGTTCAATCATCAAAATTAAATTTCACAGAAATATTAATTGCCTAAGTTAATTAAATTTTAAAGGTTTTTTTGTTTATATAAAAAAGCAATAAATAAAGGGGATATAAGTTTTTTTTTCGTATTGACTTTCTCTTTTAAGTCTCACTACCTTTTTACGCGATTGATAACATTGTTCATAAAGGCCTCCGGTTACTCAGTAATGTCACTTAAAGATATATACTCATATAAAATTATAGAGCAGTATAGTCAATAATATTGCAACGGAGTTCCTCCCAAAGTTCCTTTATTTAAATTCTACCCATCGAGTATCCAAAGAGCTCACTCGAGATTGAAAGTAGATTAGGAAATTACAATTTATTCTTTTATTATTATTATTATTTATATTTTTCTTATGTTTTTTTTATGTTGTTTTTTTTATAACCCCTAAACTTATTTTTATTATGCATTTTTTAGAAGAATTCTTTATCTCTAATTTTCTTCGGTAAGCCTTGAATCGTTCTCATCTAAATATAACTGTGAAATTTAATGAGGATGATATTCCTAAACAAACTAAAAGGGAGTTCGTGTGTTCTTAGGAAAAATTATATTCACGGCAATGAGCCTTAGTAAAATGTTCATAAGATATGTTAGTGTAAGTTTTCAACACATTAGGAACATTAGGACGTTAGGAATTTTTCTCTTTTTTTTTATATTTAATAAGCAACCAAGACATAGGGTCGATTTCTCAACCTCTTTGATTATTATTATTATTATTATTATTATTATTATTATTATTATTATTATTATTATTATTATTATTATTATTATTATTATTATTATTATTATTATTATTATTATTATTATTATTATTATTATTATTATTATTATTATTATTATTATTATTATTATTATTATTATTATTATTATTATTATTATTATTATTATTATTATTATTATTATTATTATTATTATTATTATTATTATTATTATTATTATTATTATTATTATTATTATTATTATTATTATTATTATTATTATTATTATTATTATTATTATTATTATTATTATTATTATTATTATTATTATTATTATTATTATTATTATTATTATTATTATTATTATTATTATTATTATTATTATTATTATTATTATTATTATTATTATTATTATTATTATTATTATTATTATTATTATTATTATTATTATTATTATTATTATTATTATTATTATTATTATTATTATTATTATTATTATTATTATTGGTTAGGAATTTTTCTCTTTTTTTTTTATATTTAATAAGCAACCAAGACATAGGGTCGATTTCTCAACCCTCTTTGATGATACCTTCGACCGAAGTGATTCACTAATCGGTCGGTGTCTTCGACCGAATTTCTCACTAATACCATCGACTGAATGATTCACTAATCGGTCGATATCTTCGACCGAACTACACACTAATGCCTTCAACCGAATATAAACAACAGAAACAAGATATAGAAACTTTAAATAAGGCATAGAAATAAAAAATTGGCAGACATCGACCGATTATATTACCTTCCTCTACTCCCAAACTTAAAAATTGGCAGTGTCCCCTCTGCCAAACAAAATAAAATGCATACAAAAGAGGGGGAAAGAACTTCCCTGCTTTTATTAGTCAATGTTTCACATGGCCTCTTTATTATTTAGAGAAATTGATGCAATTTTCATCAATTTTTCCTCATGAGAATGTTTCACTCTGGCCATTAACCTTAAACTCTTTATCACTTTTCTCATCCCTTAATTCCAATGTGCCATATGGGTGAACTTCAATCACTACAAAGGGACCAGAGCACCGAGATTTCAATTTTTCTGGGAAGAACTTCAACATTGACTTACAGTGTAACACCTGAGAATTTCCAGAACGTACTTAGAAGGGAAGTTTGAACTGAAAACTTAGGGTACGAAGTTTATTCACTAAGTTTTTTAGTGTTATATAGTTGAGGAAGGTTGAGAGTTGAAATTAAAGTGAAGGTACACCGTTTAGAATATTGGGTGAATAGTGAGAACAAATTAGTTTAGACCTAAGAATTTGAAAGTGTTTGGTGATGACTATAGTCAAAGCTGGACAATCGTACACAAATTCATTTTATACTTTGAAGGAATAGGGGGTAGATTGATTTAGATAGTGAGAGTTTGGAGTACGTAGATGAAGTTAGAATGATAAATGAGGTGTCGTGATGGTTCAAGGTAAATAGATGAGAAATGATGTAACAATATGGTAACATAGAGGGAATTTAAAATTTGAGGTTTAGAGTAAGATATATATTGTTGAGTTCTTGATGTTACAAGCATTGGGGGTAGCTTTGGAAATTTGAGGTTGTAATGTAAGGTTTAATGAACATTAGATTAGAAAATTAAGTGACTAAGTGAATTTAGCATGAGAAAAAGCTAGAGTTGAGAGCTAAGTTGGAGAGATTAATGGTTTAAGTGATGAATGCTCAAATTAAAGTCTACGGATATATGAGTAGGTGAGCTATGGAGGGCATAGCTAGGAAATTTAAAACTTTGGAGATGTAAAGAATTTTCAGTGTTTGATAGATGACTAAGATTGTAGTATAGTCAAGATTTCAGGGGAAAATCAAAAGTTATGGTGGGTAGATTAGAGTAAGTAAGTGAAGAATATTAAGGCACGTCAAGTTTTGAGGACAAAATTTTTGTAAGGAGGGTGGATTGTAACACCCGGGAATTTCCAGAACGTACATAGCCGTAGATTAGATATGTTCTGGGAGCTTAACGTAATTCTAGGGTTACGCTAAGTGTTTAATTTTAAGAGTGAAAATTGAGTAAAAACTTTTATTAGTGGTTATTGTAACGCCCCGGAAACTCGCCTCTATTCCCGGATCGTTACGGGGACTACTCTGAGCTAAACGACTCACTAATTTTTTTTCTAATCCTAACCATTAAGCACCACGGCATCCTCCCTGAAAATTTCGGCAGAGTAACGCCTGAAAATGGCGCCCCCAAAATGCTAAGTACCTGCAAACAAAACAGATCTCAACCAAACCAGAATACTCCTACCCAACAATCCAGTCTACGAAATCTCCAAACTTATATCATAATAGAATGAGGATGCTATCGACAAAGATGAAGAAAGTCCACAGTATAGGGTGATATATCACCCTTAACTATGACTATATACAACAAATATAAATACCCCCACAAAAAAGACAAAAGGTCCTACTCCCCATCAACACCACGCTACGGCTCTTCCTGGGTCGGGTCGCCCTAACACTGTCATCAACCGGGGCCCTGGTCGCACGCCACCAACTGCCACTGTAACGCCCCGTGTTCTCGGAACCCGGTTTGTCACACTTAAACCCGAATATTACTAAGAAAACTTGGGCCAAATTTAAAACTTCTATAAAATTCAAAATTTTAAATTTGACAAAACATGAAAACTTGCAGCGGAAATCGTTTAAACATAAGTAAATTGATCAAAACCATGTTAATATAGTCGTTGGGAATATTAAGAAGCAATCAGTTGAGAAGCAAAGATCTAATTCGTAAAGATAGTTTAAAAATTTCAAAAGTCAATTTCATCGACCGCTAAGCAAAGTCAACAAAAAGGAAAACTATTTGAGGACATCCACCGGTCGCTAAACGACAAAACATAAGTTTTGTCATCCGGTCACTAAACGATAAAATATAAGTTTTGTCAACCGGTCACTAAACGACAAGATATAAGTTTTGTCAACCGGTCACTAAACGACAAAATATAAGTTTTGTCATCCGGTCACTAAACGACAAAATATAAGTTTTGTCATCCGGTCAGTCTAACAAAGACATCCACCGGTGACGTCAGCCGGATGAGTACCCTCTTCCGATAGAAACAGAGCAACATTTCAACTTCTTATAACCTATACCAGAACCACATAACTGTAGTAAAGACTTGTCTATTTCATTTAGGCCATACAGAAAACAATCCAAATCTTCGCATCGCTCGAAATCCAGTGAAAACAACAATTAAAACTTAACAAATTACCAGTATCAGTAAACCTCAAAACGTATTCGAAATACTATATGTAAAATATCTCTACTGTCATAAAAACTCGACAAACTCAAACTAAATCATTATCAACTAAACCTCAACCATTGCTGACACCAGTTAACCCGCCTCATCAGTTTACCAAGCCGAGACGTGGATGTACTCCTCCAACCACTTCTAATCATCTGTACACTCAGGAAATTCACCTGCAGTATCCTCAACACCTACATCACAAAACTCATCTATTAGCCTAATGCTAAGTAAATAAAGCAATAATGCAATGACAAGCTGAAACATGAAACCTAAATATGCAGTTTCTACTTTCTCATCTCAGTTGCACATCGTTTGTTTACTGATCAGATCCCATGATTCCCTTGGGAATGGGATCAACTCTCCCAATGTCTACATCCTCTTCATTAGTTAAGGGGTGGATGAGGTCCCTTAATAGCTGTTCGGATCCCTCAATTCCCTTGGGAGTGGGATCAGTTCTCCCAATGTCATAAATCCTCATAATCAGTTAAGGGATGGATTAGTTCCCTTAACCGTCAATGCAGTTCAATCTGTACTCGCCTTCCCATAATATTACATGAAAGTTCATTTTCGTATTCTTTCAAAACATGATGCATAACACACAAGAAGATACTCAAACATGCATACACCTATTGTTTTGTGATGTAGGCCCGAAGGCACATACAATACTTCACTTACCTGGTCTCCTGGAAACCGCTCGGCTATAAGCTACTCCAGAAACCTGCTCACCTAGAACCATCGACAAATTATAGATTAGATCTCCACTAGACTTTGTCTAACTACCTTGAAGTCTAAGGAAGCCGGTTTGGGACTCTACTGATTGAACATTCCCGATACATCACTAAACCCCAAACCCAACTCTCTCACTCGCAGCCTTTCGAAAATACATACATTGCAATCCTTCAGCTACCTAAGCACTAGAACGGCAAGTAATTTAATCAAAACTCACCTTGATTGGGAAAAATCGGAGGGGAATCGCCTAGAGGATGTCCGCCGAGCTGAGAGGTAAGGGTAATAAAATAGTGGCAGCTAAACCTCACTAAACCTTTCCTTAAATACGTTATCCACAATATAAATTCGCAATTACCATCTTGCCCCTGCCTAATCAGTTAATATCCTAACCAACATTTCCCTCAATTTTAACCATAAAATTATATACCACCGTTTGATAACTTATTTTGATTTATATTGAAACCGGGTGCTACAGCCACCTACTCCTAGTCAGATTCTCAGTACACACCCACCGGCTCAGCAGTACCTACACCACAGAACACACCGTAAGCTCAAAGCCTAGCAAGTAAAGTGCTGGAAAATAAACGTGAAGCACGAAAACTGGCTATGCAATCCTAACACATGCAAGTCTCAACACACGTTGTCATCACCTCACCGCATCACATCAACTAATTACGACTCCACATACGCATCGCATCACAAACGTGCCTACAACCCACAACATGCACAAAACTCACAACTGACGTACAACTCACCAGCCGTCTACACAGGGCTCATAATATTCTTGCCACTAACCGACAACCAGTACGAGACTCGTAACATATTTATCATTAACCCATAACCTACTCAAGACTCATACATACACACAACTAGCCCATGTCCTACACAAGATTCACAACCTATACAAAACTATCCCACAACCTACACAGGACTCACAACCTACACAACATGCCCAACTAACGACAACTTCTTGTCCACATTCGTACTCTCAACCCTCCACATATGCAAGACTCACAAACGTACAACTAACAATGACTACACATACACATACGTACCTGTGACCACATCACACGCAAGACTCACATCCTACACACTAAGACCAACTATTAGCAGCTTTTCGTCCACATCTGGACTTACGACCCACCACGTACGCAAAACTCAAAACTTACATACCATGACCCACAATCTCACCAAACTTACAACCTCCGCACGACTGACTCACCACCTACGCACAACTTACCCACAACCCCACCAGACTCGCCACTTACATACAATCGTTCCACAACCCTCACAAGGTTCACTACCTACTCCCACAGCCCTCACAAAGCTAACTGCCTACACACAACTTGATGGACTTCTGGGACCTAAGACGCGTGCGGAAGACTACATTAAACAGCAAGCTTCGGTGTTCTTTGGAGAAACCAAAGAACACTCCAAACAATCGCTAAAAACAGAGGAGAAACCAAAAATTGCGTAGGAGATGAGAAATTGATACCAGTCGAAACGGAGAGGTGGGTGAGTTGGGTAACGCCTCAGAAAAGGTCGTTTGGATTGAAGGGAGCGCTGTGGAGGAGATGGAAGGCGAAAGGGACCCAAATCGGCCGAAAGGTGTTCCCTGTACCTTCGGCGAAGAGCTCCACCGTGATGGGAGGAGTGCTTCAACAACTAGGCTGCCCTACGCGTAGTGCTTCGTCCTCAGAAGAGACCGAGGGAAATGGAAATGAAGACCCGTGGCTGGTCCAAAGGCAGTGCGATGCGCGCAGCTCTGCGCCTTTGGGAAGAAGTCCCTCGTTGCCGAGGAGAAATCACAGCTTAAGGGCACGGGTTTCCTCCTTCCTCCTTTTCGACTCCAGCTCTTGGCAGTGGGAGAGAAGGCAAGGGTGAGAGTACCTCTAAGCAACCGTGAAGCTTGAGGCACAATTTGGTGGTCATCCATGGCGACTCGCGCCGATGAATACCGTGGGAAAAACCCACACGGAGGATGCTCCGAACAAGAAGAAACTCTTCTGTAAATTCCAAATATTGATGATGAAAAACTGATTACAAATAACCTAAGGAGAAGTTTAAATATCCAGGGGAAGGCTTCGGGAGAAGGCAGGAGAAGAGAAGAAGGAAAGAGCCGTTGGAGATGCTTTCTTCAGAAATGTAGCCGTTGTGCTTGGCCACGTCAGCAGCTGGTTCCAGAAATGGCAAGCTCCTTGGTCAAGCCCCTTTGTAGGTTGGGTCAACTCCTTTGGGTGTCCTTGTTCACTTCAAATTTTCTAAACCTAAACAATTTAACCAAATAATCTAAACAATAAATTGGCTACAAGTGGCCAATAAATAAGGTTTAAGAAAAATCTATAGTGTCCTAAACTTAAAAACAAATAAAGAGCTCGTTTACAAAATTTGATAAAGGGAAGACAAATTCCCCCTTCTTTTAATCATTCCAAGCTTTGAGAGACAATTTTCCTACAACATTCCACAAGTCCATTAGATAAATAGAATAGATAACATAAATACATACCTTGACTTGTGTTTAACGGATCGGGGTCGTGGGCATATCATCCTCTCCCGGTTCTTGAGGATTTGACCTCAAAGCCAATGGGTGACCTCCTTTGTATCCTAGCCTGGTTAATTCTAAATCCAAAACTTGAATTGTTCATTTCTACAATTTTCAAGCAAGCATATATGATATTAGCAAGAAAAACATATACAAAGTATGAACATATCCAATTTAAATTGAAAGAAGTAAACATGAACTATCCAAACAGCGAACATGCATATGACATTAGATCATGCTGGGTAATAAGCAGAAAAAAAAATGATTATGGGAACAACATTTTAGCTCATACAAACAGCAATATTTTGCAGCATCTTTTCACTAACAAACAACATTATTATATCATAAAGAAATAATGCAAGATAGTGTACTTGAATGATGTAAAACCAGAAACTAAACAGAATTAAATCACCCTGGTTACCTAGCAGAATATGCATGGAAATTTCATCAAATACGTGTAAAACATAATGAAGAATTTCATGCCAAATTGCTATTCAGATTCTTACGCCAACAGGAAATACCTGGTACTGGTATCCATGTAATATCAACATGGGTATTCTCATGTGGGTAGCCTGGAAGTAGAAACAGAAGACCAGAAAAACACAAATATCCATACACTATAGCAAACACCGAACCAGAAAACATTCTTTCAGCAAGGTTCGGCACTCATTCGGTGAAGCCAAACGAGTACCCAGAACAAAGCAGTGTATATTCATGTGAGATACAAAAGGAACCAAGAGATAGCATTCTGGGAGAAAGCAAAAACAAAAATTCGTGCAAGTATATCCATAAGGTTTTCATATCTCTGCAAGCTTCATCCAGACAGAACCATAACTTCAAACGTGAAATAATAAGATAATAAACAGAAACATGTTTATGTATGTGGAATCTACGTTTCTGAAAATTTCGCTAAAACAGAGTCATCGAGAACAAGATATATAACTCTCAATGAAAGCACCAGAATTTTCAATTACTCAGTAGGATAATTTGACTGGAGAAGATATATAATTTGTAGCTTTCAACTTCAGCTTATCAACCAAACAATTTCTACCAATTGGTGAAACAGAATCTTGCCCTTTACTGAAAGAAAATCTAGCAACCTAACCTCTTTTCACAATCTCAAAATAATTATCATTAAAAACAATAAATAGTTTGTTGCAACAATTCAGAAACATAACAAAACAGTTTATATATCCAATCAGCAAATAGGTTACCAGCAGTTTGATTTTTTTTTTTTTTTTTTTTTTTTTTTTTTTTTTTTTTTTTTTTTAGAAATGTGATATATCATCAACAGAAAGATGATGCAAACAAGCTGATATTTGGGCAATGATACAATCAAAACAGAAGATTCATAACCATAGAGAATGTGCTACAGCAAAGACATTTAACCTGCAATACATTTATCCATTCTTGGCTAAACAACAAAATAGAATGCAAAATATATTAGGTACGTGTTTGGACAATTTGCACAAATAAAACAGCGGAATTATAACCATAAGAGTGTGCTATAGTAGAAAACATCTATCATGCAATAAAAGCCAATAAGATTTTATCCATTCTCGGCTATACACTAAAAACAGTTTTAGACAATCAAAACATAACTAGCACATTAATAGTCTCATCAACTTTAGTTCATCAAACAGCAACAACAAATGGAAGTTCATAGCACAGTTAAACACTCAGTTAGCATGCTACAACAGAAAATTATTAAACTGCTAAACATAATCAATTGTCATGCAAAATAGGCCATCAATAATTAACCATCTCGGCTATACCAGAAAAGAGATTGTAAGTTGAAAAACAAATAGCATGTTCAGACAATTGAAACAACTAACATTAACAGTTTCATTACTTAGCAGCAAACACAAAAGGAAATTTCAGCAAAATCATTCCAAAGCAATTCCTTATCAGTGCTGCTCAAGACACCAGAAACAGTACCAATTTCTTTTTAAAATTTTATCTTTACCTCGTTCAACAACAAGCTTCCACAAACAAAGATACAAAACAAACAACTAGAAACAAACAAGTGGTTCGGCCATGCACATCGTTATCCATTTAATCCAAGGGTTAGCTATGTATTCTAACCATTTCAAATTCCAAAATTATCATAACCAAACAGCACATGACGCAACACTTGAAGTCAAACAAAATCAGAAGATGCAATTCAAATTAGGATTAAAGCATAGATTCATAAGCAATGTTAAAACAGATTTCTAAACTTTCAATTTAATAACATGCTTATTTGTTTCATGCTCATCATCCTTGCATATAAATCAAGCACCAAATAATATCCTAAAAACAGCAAATAACTAAATGAAAGATGCAATAAATTTGGAAGTCAAAACAGATTCATAAGGATGGATTAAACAGAATTTTCCTAACTCCATGCTGAAAACAAAGCAGAATTTATACTTCAAAACAGCAAAATTCAGTAACTAGGATTCAGCAGTTTCTTCAAGCAGTAAACTATGATTCAGCACATTAAGATCACCAAAATATTTATCAACTCAGCACAGAAACAGGATTTTAAACAACCCAAATATGAACTAGATATACAGTAAATAGAGCAACAGATTTTCAGAATTTTGCAAATCAGTTCTGCATGGAATTCAGCAAATAGAAACAACAATGTTTGCAATCAACAAAAGTCTAATTTCATATATGCTGCTTAGCAGATTTTTTTTTACGTGAATTAAGCAAGCAATTATGCATGACAGACAGAAAAGAAGCTCAACTTCTAGCAAACAGAATTTTAGGTTTTCAAGAAAAACAAACGTGCACAGTTTTTTTCAGCAAATGGAATTATAAACGGCAAAATTTTCAAGAAGAGAAACAGGTTTGTATCACTTGAAGCAAGCAGAAATTTTCCAAAACAGAATTTTATTTTATTTTTGCAGGATCTTAACATCTTTTATGCAGCAATTCAGCAAGTGATATTACAGAGATTCAAGAATCAAGTTTGCAACAGCATATGACAATTTGAACCAAGCAAAACAGAACACTAAGCAGAATTCTCCAGTAAAGTTAGGAAAACAGAAACAAAAATAAACCAAAACAGAACAAACAACATTCTGACAGAAAACACAAATCTAAAACACAGACAACCAAACAGAATGCATTCATCAAGAATTATCTTGGACATCAACAGAATTTCATGTTACAATTCTAACATTCTAGGTTCTTATCAGAAAGTAGACATGCATTTGATTGATTAATCATGTTATACCATTAATGAAACCACATTAGGCCATGATGAAAACAATCAACACAACAAAAATAATACTAAACACAAACACAAAACATAACACACAAGACTCAATCTAAGATAAGTCCTAAGCATTTAATCAAACAGCACAACAAATTAAACAAGTTAATCAAACAAAATAAACTTGTAATTAATATCAATGACATGCTATTGGTTCTAAGCAACCCTCTAGAACTTTTGTGGAAATCATCACATTATCCCGCACCCTTTAAGCTGACTGCCTTATACGGCGTTCTGTCACAATCTCTTAAAGGCGACTGCCTCAATCCGGCGATCTGTCGGGTCCCTCAGACCAGCAGTAAACCTCGGATAATACCAACGGCCCACAGAGGAAAGCTCTTGGCCACAAACATATCACTCGACGGCACAAGTAAATCCTAAGTGACGAACAAGATTAAATGATCTCATTTAAACATGCTATTGGTGCTCAAAAAAAATTGGACCTACATTTAACCAAGTCCTAAACAAATGCACACTTAACTTGATGCAATCAAACAAGAATTCAAAACATAATTTTCAAGCATGGTCAACAGAATTCCCTATTTCTATTTTAACATGCAAGTTTTATGCTTATCATCCTAGCATTTATCAATACATCAAAAAAATTTAAAACAAGAAACTACTAAACAAATGATGCATGCAAAATATTAAGCAAAACAAAATTATAAAACATGAATAAATAGATTTCCCTAGCTCCATTTTTAACATGTAATTTGCTTCAAGTTTATCTTCCTAGCAATGCCAATCAACGCATCAACTAAGATCTTTAAACATAGTTGAAACAAGAGGCAAAATATGTCCATAACATTTTGGATGCCCTTAAAGACACAAACAGAACACATGAAATACCAAAAACAGCAACAAAACACAAACAAAACCAGAATTTGAACAATAAAATAGAACCCAATTAATCTTAACCATTTCCAAATCATGCTCAGCATTTCACAAGAGATTTTAATCATTAGAAGTTAATATATAAGATGGTGCATTCACTCACAAATAACTCATTAATGGTCACCATCATAAACAGCAAGAAAATTATGCAAATAACTAGGAAGTAGTGGAGAAAACACAGCAACTAGTTTGAAGAAAACAGTTGGTAGATTGATCCAAAAATCACAGCAAAACAGCCTCAAAGTTTCATGCATCTTTAACGAGTAGATTCTTAACCAAAGTTTGATATAATAGCTCAAAAATCTTGCCCCTAAACTTCAGTGTATAATATAGATGCTTGGTGAAAGAAAACAGAGCATATATATTAACAAAGTTCACATACATACATGCTTTTCGGTTTTTACAAGAAAAGAATGATAAATACTTAACCAAGAAAACAGTAAGATATATATATGACTCTAGGTGATAAACTTTCATGCTCAAACTCTAAACAGATAATAAGTATGCTGGATAAATGGGTATGCAACACAGAAGAAAAACCCAGCAAGGAATCTAGAAAATGTTGATTAACAACCATTAAAAACAGCAAGCAAAATGTATTGAATTTCCACCATAAAATTTAGCAAGCTGAATTAGAGTTATAGGTAATGTTAAACAGAATTAAACAGGTCATAGCACCATAGAAAGTTCAGCGTATAACAATGGTTTGAAACAGAATTTCAATCGGGTTATAAGTAGGTACAGAAAACCAGAAAAAGAGAGAGCAATTCAACAGCAAAATGGATTGATAATTTAGCTAGTCATGCTGCCGATTTTAATAGTTTGTTAGCTCAAAATTCTTTACATGATCTGGGTAGTCTTAGCACAAAAATTTCAGAACACAATCCTCAAACAACAGATTCAAGAGCAGCAGGAACAAAAGCAAAAATCAAAACCAGAAAAAAATATGACAGCAACACACAAACCAGAGGAACAGTTTGAGACCAACAGAATTCATGTAGTAACCGATATTCTATGAAGCTCATAATTCATGTTTTAAAGACACAACATGTTGGTGTAAAATATCAGATAGATATGCTGGAGCATTAACACGAAAACAGGAGATAACATATCATTTTAGAGTTTTGGTTCTCGCACAAGTGGGCATTCTGGAAATGAAACAGAAAAGATTATAGAAACAGAGACATAAAACCCGACAACTAAAACAGAAACAAGAATTCAAACACTGAATTTTCTAAACAGAACAGACTGAACACTAACATGCTGACACTAAGAGACTAAAATGAAACAAAGATACAGAAACGTGCTGGAACATTTGATGATGTTACAGAACAGCAAAATAAAATAGAAACAAGGCACAGAGGAAACACACAAAGAACAGAACTAAATCACAAAACCAAAGACTAAAACAGCAAGCGTGGAATGCTACTTGGGCAGACACTAAACAGAAACAATTCCTAAACTAAGCATGCTGACAAAAGACAAAAACAAATAAACAAGAACAGAACGTAAAACAGAGGAAACAAAACTCAATCACCAGGTTGAGCTCTGATACCACTTGATGGACTTCTGGGACCTAAGACGCGTGCGGAAGACTACATTAAACAGCAAGCTTCGGTGTTCTTTGGAGAAACCAAAGAACACTCCAAACAATCGCTAAAAACAGAGGAGAAACCAAAAATTGCGTAGGAGATGAGAAATTGATACCAGTCGAAACGGAGAGGTGGGTGAGTTGGGTAACGCCTCAGAAAAGGTCGTTTGGATTGAAGGGAGCGCTGTGGAGGAGATGGAAGGCGAAAGGGACCCAAATCGGCCGAAAGGTGTTCCCTGTACCTTCGGCGAAGAGCTCCACCGTGATGGGAGGAGTGCTTCAACAACTAGGCTGCCCTACGCGTAGTGCTTCGTCCTCAGAAGAGACCGAGGGAAATGGAAATGAAGACCCGTGGCTGGTCCAAAGGCAGTGCGATGCGCGCAGCTCTGCGCCTTTGGGAAGAAGTCCCTCGTTGCCGAGGAGAAATCACAGCTTAAGGGCACGGGTTTCCTCCTTCCTCCTTTTCGACTCCAGCTCTTGGCAGTGGGAGAGAAGGCAAGGGTGAGAGTACCTCTAAGCAACCGTGAAGCTTGAGGCACAATTTGGTGGTCATCCATGGCGACTCGCGCCGATGAATACCGTGGGAAAAACCCACACGGAGGATGCTCCGAACAAGAAGAAACTCTTCTGTAAATTCCAAATATTGATGATGAAAAACTGATTACAAATAACCTAAGGAGAAGTTTAAATATCCAGGGGAAGGCTTCGGGAGAAGGCAGGAGAAGAGAAGAAGGAAAGAGCCGTTGGAGATGCTTTCTTCAGAAATGTAGCCGTTGTGCTTGGCCACGTCAGCAGCTGGTTCCAGAAATGGCAAGCTCCTTGGTCAAGCCCCTTTGTAGGTTGGGTCAACTCCTTTGGGTGTCCTTGTTCACTTCAAATTTTCTAAACCTAAACAATTTAACCAAATAATCTAATAAATAAATTGGCTACAAGTGGCCAATAAATAAGGTTTAAGAAAAATCTATAGTGTCCTAAACTTAAAAACAAATAAAGAGCTCGTTTACAAAATTTGATAAAGGGAAGACAAATTCCCCCTTCTTTTAATCATTCCAAGCTTTGAGAGACAATTTTCCTACAACATTCCACAAGTCCATTAGATAAATAGAATAGATAACATAAATACATACCTTGACTTGTGTTTAACGGATCGGGGTCGTGGGCATATCACAACTTACCCACAAACCCACCAGACTCACCACCTACATACAGCCGTTCCACAATCCCCACAAGGCTCACTACCCACGTACAACTATCTCACATCCTTCCCGAGGCCCACCACATACATACGACTGTCCCACAACCCTCACCAGGCTCACTGCCTACATACAACCGTCCCACAACCCTCACAAAGCTCACTGCCTACTCACAACTTACCCCCACATACGTACGACTGTCCCACAACCCTCACCAGGCTCACTGCCTACATACAACCGTCCCACAACCCTCACAAAACTCACTGCCTACTCACAACTTACCCCCACATACGTACGACTGTCCCACAACCCTCACCAAGCTCACTGCCTACATACAACCGTCCCACAACCCTCACAAAGCTCACTGCCTACTCACAACTTACCCCCACATACGTACGACTGTCCCACAACCCTCACCAGGCTCACTGCCTACATACAACCGTCCCACAACCCTCACAAAGCTCACTGCCTACTCACAACTTACCCCACATACGTAGCACTGTTCCACAACCCTCACCAGGCTAACTGCCTACATACAACCGTCCCACAACCCTCACAAAGCTCACTACCTACTCACAACTTACCCCCACATACGTACGACTATCCCACAACCCTCACCAGGCTCACTGCCTACATACAACCGTCCCACAACCCTCACAAAGCTCACTGCCTACTCACAACTTACCCCCACATATGTACGACTGTCCCATCACATACACATCTATGATCCTTAACTTGCTTACCTCCTCCGGCCCGAGTCTCACTCAGAATTCGCGGAGCACATCACCTCCGGCCCTAGTCCCACTCGGAATTCGCAGAGCACATCACCTCTGGCCCGAGTCCCACTCGAAATTTGCGGAGCACATCACCTCAGGCCCGAGTCCCACTCGAAATTTGCGGAGCACCTTACCCCCGGCCCGAGTCCCACTCGGAATTCACGGAGCACCTCTCCCCCGGCCTGAGTCCCACTCGGAATTCGTGGAGTACATCACCTCCGGCCCGAGTCCCACTCGGAATTTGCAGAGCACACCACCTCCGGCCCGAGTCCCACTCGAAATTCGCGGAGTACATCACCTCCGGCCCAAGTCCCACGCGGAATTCGCGGAGCACACCACCTCTGGCCCGAGTCCCACTCGGAATTCGCAGAGCACACCACCTCCGGCCTTAGTCCCACTCGGAATTCGTGGAGCATACCACCTCCGGCCCGAGTCCCACTCGAAATTCGTGGAGCACCTCTCATTTAGACTACTGAAAACGTGTTTACGACTCACAACATGCAACCAACTGTGATATAGGCCCTTCTGGGCGACTCTCAAGCATTACACCCACACTACTACTTACCTGTCATCCTATCTCGCTGAGGATACTCGGTTACCTGTCCACCTACGGCTCTACCTACAACAAATATTCACACTTTATTAAATCAAGCTAACATTCACCCACTTACTCTCAAACTACTATCCCTAGCATAATTCAACTAAAACCTAATTAAACGGGCCACTAATTTGGGTTCGGTAAAAACCGACCCAAAACTTCCAACGTGCATAACTTTTGCGTCGGATATCGGAATCGAACAATTTCAGTGGCCACGTACTCCTCTAATAGTCTATTTTAACATGCCAAAATGAATTTTAAAACGAATGACCGTAGCTAGGTCAAAATGGCAAAAACCCGAACTGCCCCTTAACCCAGAATTTCCCCTTTTTTTAATTTTTCATCAATTCTCATCCAATTCCTTACCAATCTATCCCCCTCATGCCTAATTAATATAAACTAACCGAAATTCAGAGGCTACACACAGAAAACCCGAAATGCCCAAATCGGGCTTACTGAATTTCGCCCAAATTGGGCTCCTCACGGCCAGGCAACTAAAGCCGGCCTAATGTCCGGTAATCCCGTGCCAAGACCACCCAAAAACGGCCGGTGATTGGAGCCAAATCGGGCTCGTCACCGTCGGCCACGACAGAATCGAAAACAGGGCAAGAATAGGGCTTACCGTTCGGTTTGTGCGCGGAGACTGGCCGGAAATCGCACGTCGCCGTCGTCTGGCCGGAGAGCGCCGAAAACCGCCGGTGGTTGCTAGGCCGATCATCGCTCCTCCCTCATCTCCGTCTCCCCTGCTCCTCTCGGCGTCGAGCTCGAACAGAATGGCGAATGCCATTCTGTTATTTTATTTTATTAATAATAATAATAATAATAATCAATAATAATTTCTATTAAAACATTAATAAACATCATTACTGTTTCGCCCTCCCGTGTTTTCGACCATTTCAATTTGCGTTAAATCTCGTTCTTAATTTATAACCCACGGCTTAATTTCATTGCGCACACCCGAATCTAAATTAAGAAATCATTTATTTCCACCGAATTTATTCACTTTTCTTTTAATTTAATTAAAACAACCATTTTATTAACCAACCACCTTATCCTTTTATTTCTCTCTAATTTTCCTTTCTAACTTAGATAAATCCTAAGATCCATAACTTAAATAAATTCTCAGGTGTTACAGGTTATTGTAGAAATAAATGTAAATGAATTTTGTATAGAATAAAACAGAAGAAAAGGGTGAAGGGTGGAAGCCTTCACGTTGAAGGTATTTAAAGGATTATGAATGTTGAAAAGTCAAGGAAATTTAGAATCAATAGAAAGAAAGAAAAGAAAAGTGAGCAAATGAATGAAAAGTTGAATGATTAGATGGTTGAAAAGTCAAAGAATAATATTAACCAATTAAATTAATGAGATGGCTTAAGAGAAGCCTTTCCACGTTGGAAGGCATGAACAAAAAGTGGAAGGGGGTTACTTTGTAAAATAAGGAAGTTTGTGGGTGTAATGGAAAAGAGGAAAAAGGTGTGATATTTTAATAGTTGGATGGTTAAAGAGTAAAGGTCAAAAATTTCTCTTTTCCTCCTCCTTCCACGAGAATTGCAGCTTTCTTCTAGGGTTTCTTCATCTTCTCCTTTTCAATTTTTGGCAAGGAAGCAAGGTAAATTTAAATGGGTTTTATGTTGGATACCTTTAGGTGTTGATTGTTGATGTTTTATTGAGTTTTTGGTGAGATTTTGTTATGGTTTGGAAACCCTAAAGGGAGGACTCCGAATTCTTGAGTTTCTTGCTGGTTTTCTCTCTAATGTTTGATGGTTTAAGCTTAGGATAGGTTAATTAGGTTATTTATAAGGTTAAATTAGAGTTTTGGTGGAAGTTAGTAAAAATCAGTTTTTGGAAACATTGATGCCCGATTCTGTTTTTGGTGTTTTTGGTTCGTCCATGTGTTTGGTTGTTTAAATTGATTGCTTCAATGGATAGTAGACATAGAGAGGTTTACAGAATGGGGTGGTACGTCGAAATCTGTTGAAAAACGAGAAAGTTATGACCGTTTGAAGTTTGACGGTCAATTTTGGGTAAAAATCGGGTTTGAGTGTTTAGGTTGAAAGATTTGTGTTAGTTGATTTAGTTGAATTCTTTAGAATCCTTTGGAGTGTTACTAAGTTGAGTTTTCATTATTTTAGGTGATCAAATGTGTGATTTGGTTGGACGAAGTGGACGAGAAAGTATCGAGCAACCAGGTAAGTAGTGGACCGCTTGTGTTTTGCCTTCGGGCCTACACCATGGAACGGTAGGGAAATTGTTTGCTTGGTTGTTTATTTTATCTTTTGTTGTGCATTGTATGTGACATGCATCATGGTTTTCAAACTACGAAATACGTGTTTTGAGCATCATTTGCAAATTGTGAGGCAATGTAAAGATATGTGAGGCAATGTGTTTGTGTGAGTCACCTCGTCGCGAATTAGTGTCTGAAAGTATGACAGTTTCGGGAGGTGTTTGTGTGAGTCACCTCGTCGTGAATTAGTGTCTGAAAGTATGACAGTTTCGGGAGGTGTCTGTGTGAGTCACCTCGTCGCGAATTAGTGTCTGAAAGTATGACAGTTCGGGAGGTGTCTCTCAGTGAGTTGATAATGAACGAGGTTCATTGATCGACGTGGGAGAAGATCATGTATGGCCGTCCCGTGTGTGAACACGATGTGTGCCTCGGATCTGGCTCTGAGTGGTCAACGCGTGACCATCCTGTTAGGATAGGTATCCGCTTGACGCACAAGTGAAAGTGTTGAGTAATGAAACAAGAACGAGTTGAACACAACCGAGAGTTAGAAACCGCATGTATTAGGGTTGTGTGTGTGGGTTGTTTGTGCAGTGTGCATTGTGTTTTCGTATGCATTATTCCCTACTTACTAAGCATTAGGCTTACGTTTTATGTTCCATGGTGTAGGTTTCGACCGGAGTACAGGTGAGGGCCTTGAGGAAAGCTAAGAGTGGGACGCAGTTAGTGATGTACGGGGCATGCCGGTGCAGGCAGTTGTTGGGGCGCCTCGACCATGGTCTTCGGGGAATGTGGGGCTTTATATTTTGGTAGTTTATTGTTAATGTCTGGTTGTAGAAATGATGGGAATGTGTTACCCTGTATTGTGGGTTTTCTTCATTTTGGTTAATTGTTGGAGATTTTGTAGGTTGGTTAGATGGTTAGGACTATTCTGGATTGGTTGGGATTGGATGTTATGCAGGTACCTAGCATTTTGGAGGCGCCATTTTCAGGCGTTACCTTGTCGAAATTTTCGGGAAGGACGCCGTGGTGCTAAAAGGTTAGGATTAAGGGAAATTAGTGAGTTTAGGCAGCTAGGTACGACGTAAGAGAGCTGCGGGAGATTTAATTTTAAATTCTGCAGTGTCTGATTTTTTTTAAAAATTATTGGGGGTTAAAGTGAGCCAAGTAGCGCACCGAGCCAGGGTGGGTTCGGGGGCGTTACAAGATGGTATCAGAGCAAAATGGTCGAGTCGTTCAAAGGATTACCCGACAATGTCGGCCGCCGTGCAACGTGCTTCACCGACTGTAAGTATTTCTTTCCTTTTTAGTTGAGTTATTAACTAAGATTAGATTGTTTAAACCTTTGTACAGGATTAGACCAAAATGCCAAGGAACCAAAGACAACCAGAGCGACCTAGAAGTGAACTTGATGAATCAGTCAAACTTCTTATTGAATTGGTCAGTAAGCAGGCGGAGATGGTTGGGAGGCAAGGTGAATTGGTTGAATCGCTGTTAGGTCAGGGAGGACCGGGAAATGTTGGAGCTAGTTCTAGTGGAGAGAGATTTCGGGGATTGAACCCTCCGGCATTTGAAGGTTGTTTGACAGATCCGACAACTACTGAAAGTTGGATATGCACGATTGAGAATATGTTTAATGTCGCTGAAGTAGAGGAAGAAAATAAGGTGAAGTGTGCAACATTCCACCTAGCTACAGATGCCCAAAGCTGGTGGGAGACGGTGAAGGCTACCACAGAGGCTCATACTATGACATGGAAAGAGTTCAAGGAGTTGTTTTTCGACAAATATTACAACAAGACATTCCAAGCTGCTAAGCGTAAGGAATTCATGGCATTAAAGCAAACAGGATCGGTAGGGGAGTATATTCAGCAGTTTGAATCGTTGTCCCAATTTGCCAGTCACCTAGTTAGTCGGGAAGGAGACAAAATATTTCAATTTGTGCAGGGCTTGAAGCCCGAGATTGAGATGCTGGTAAAGACATTCGGAGTTGAAGGAATACCATTTAATTGAGTGGTAGCCAAGGCCTTAGAGGTGGAGGAAGCTGCTGGTAAGTTGATTAAACCGGCAGAAGTTCTGGGTCAAATATTCACGGGAATTACAGGTCAGATGAACAGTGTTGGATCATCTTCTCAGTTTCAAGGAACTAAAAGGCTGAGAGATAATTTAAATGACCAAAGAGAAGCGGAGAAGCCGCGAAAGCAGCAAAGGAGAAGTTTTCTGAAATGTCTCAAATGTTTGAAATATCATCCAGGAGAGTGCGGTCAGTATGAGGGAAGATGTTTTAATTGTTTTGGAGCTGACCATATTGCCCGAGATTGTCCAAAGCCAAAGACCAACCTGTGTTTCCATTGCAATGAGTCTGGGCACATAGCTAAGAATTGTCCTATAGGAACGAATGTAACACCCGAGAATTTTCTATTGCGTGCGTAACTTATGATTAGACGTACTAGGAGGGTTTAGTTATTCTAGGGTGTTGTTTTGTTTTGAAGTGTATTAGAAGAAGTGAAATTGGAGAGTTTGACAAGTCCAACTTATTGTGATTGGTGGAGAGGTGGAGAAGTGAGGTTTGAAAAGTCTAACACTTTATACCAAGTTGACTTAGTAAAATTGGTTGAATTAATGGTGTTTTATGGATGACTTTGGCGTTGAATTTAAAGAGAGTAAGTGAGAGAGAGAGTTTGAAATGTCAAACTTTTGGGATTGGTTGAAATTGGTGTTTGAAAGTCAAACAACCAATGGTAAAATTGTGTGAATGAATGAATAAAATAATGGTGAATTTTGGTATCTTTGGCGTTGGAAATGCAATGGGAATGAAGGGCTTTGTGGTAATTTACTTGGAGTTATTAAATGGTTATTAATTAAAGGATTTAAAAAAGAGAGAAAGATAGATTTTTTTCATTCATTTTCTCCCTCTTCATCGTGCTTCTCTCTCATTCCTCCATAGCCGATCCTTGCCTCCCTCTTTCTTCCTTTCTTCAAGTGATTTCAAGGTAAGTTTACATGGGTTTTGATTTGCATAGCTTTTGATGAAGTTTGAGAGTGTTTTTGGGAGTTTTAGTTGAATTTTAAGAATGTTGGAAAACCCTAGGTTAGGGATTCCGAAATTTGGTTTTTAAATGGGTGTTTTCCTTCCATTTTTGATGATTTAGTTGTTGGATGGGTTAGTTTAAATGATTTATGGAGTTAGATTAAAGATTGGAAGTAAATTGGGGAAAAATCGGTTTTATGAGTTTGATGGCCGATTCTGTCTTTGTACATTTCGGAGAGGCTAAGCTGTGTATTTGGTTAATTCAAGCATTTCAATGGATAGTAGACGTGTAGAGCTTTCCGAGTTGGGGTGGCACGTCGAATTCCGTTAAAAAACGAGAAAGTTATGGCCGTTTAAAGTTGGACGTTGGTAATTTGTACAAAAACCGGATTTTGGTGTTTAGATGTGAGAGTTATTTAGTTGTTGGTTAGTTTTAGGGTTAAGAATATTTTTAGAATTGTATTGGTAACTTATTACGTGAAGTTTCATTATTTAGGTCGTCGAGCGTGTGAATTGGACAGTGAAAGTAAGCCAGTGGAAACCGAGCATCCAGGTAAGTGCATTGTGTTAGGTTGATTGCATCGGGTTGTCGCATGTGTATGCCCTACTTGCTAAGCATTAGGCTTATGTTTTTGTGTTCTGTGGTGTAGGTGACGGAGCATTCTCAGGTGAGCTCGAGAGTGAGGATCAGGACTAGGAGCAGTCGGGGATCCACGGAGCTCGCCGGTGCAGGCTATTTGTCGGGGCGCTTCGACCTGATTCTTGGGGGTATTTTGGTAGTTGATTGAGTAGTTATGTTTTGTGGTGGATTTTGGTTGGAGTTGGTGGTTGTATGTCTATTTTGTGGTTTGATATTTGGGGTGTGAATTGTATGGGAGTTTTGGGTTTTGTGGTGGATTTGTATGGATTTTTATTTTGTATTTGAAGATATTTTGATTAGTTTAGTTAGTATGGTTTGATGTTTATAGAATTAGGTGATACTGGTTGGAATTGTGATTTTAAATGTGTTTGTTTTTCAGGTTTTGGATTTTAAACTTTTAGCCGTTATATTGCCGATTTTTTTTAAATCAATAACGTCGGGTTACTTTCGCTGTTTTTATTATTAATCGTTTTAAGTCGAAAATTCTACGAAAATTGTTTAAACAACGTTTTAAACGCGGGGTTGGTTAGCAAAGTAGCGTACCGAGCCAGGGCGGGTTCGGGGGTCGTTACAACGAAGAGTCAGACTAAAACAACACGCCGGATTTAATCATGATCTCAGGTATGGTACTTGTAGTTCAATGGCTGTTTTTTTTTTTTATTGATAGACTGGGATGTGTTGTACATTTTGGTGATAGTGGTTTCGTA
The DNA here is from genome assembly GCA_022432975.1 of Begonia masoniana. Lineage (NCBI taxonomy): Eukaryota > Viridiplantae > Streptophyta > Magnoliopsida > Cucurbitales > Begoniaceae > Begonia > Begonia masoniana. Next base: position 73,463,624 of record CM039502.1, read on the forward strand.
GTAAAGTTAGGTAATTAAAGTTAGCTTGATGTTGATTGGTAGGGTACTGTTAGGACTCTAGTAAGGGAAAAAGTAATGGCATGAGGGCAATTTAAGGCCGTTGATTTCGATAAGTACTTCATCCGAACAGTTTGAACTAATAAGATGAATAAGGTTGCTCTATTGTAGCAAACTAGATCGGTGGCCGAGAATTGAAGTTGGAAGTATTCGAAGGAGTTTCGTGGTAGTGTGTGCGAGATATGATCGGACCGATATTTTATGGTAATGAAAAAGGTTAGATCTCCACGGATTGTCAAATGTTAAATCAGAGGACCTGCAAGAGTAGTACTAGGAATAAGGACTTGGAAAGGTGGAGAAATTTGGATGGACGCTCTGAGAGAAAAACTTAAAAGGAAGTTTACGTTAGAGAATTTTATAAGTTAATGGATAAAGAAATCCTCATTGAATAAGAATATTGAGCAAAATAAATTTTGGGGATATTGATTTTTCGAGAGAGTTATGACTGGAATAGAAGTGAGATAAATTTAGTGTAGTGAAGGATGTTAGTCTAGGTAACAAGGTGGAGGATGAGATAGTAACTTAGAAGGGAAGTTTGAACTGAAAACTTAGGGTACGAAGTTTATTCACTAAGTTTTTTAGTGTTATATAGTTGAGGAAGGTTGAGAGTTGAAATTAAAGTGGTGGTACACCGTTTAGAATATTGGGTGAATAGTGAGAACAAATTAGTTTAGACCTAAGAATTTGAAAGTGTTTGGTGATGACTATAGTCAAAGTTGGACAATCGTACACATTCATTTTATACTTTGAAGGAATAGGGGGTAGATTGATTTAGATAGTGAGAGTTTGGAGTACGTGGATGAAGTTAGAATGATAAATGAGGTGTCGTGATGGTTCAAGGTAAATAGATGAGAAATGATGTAACAATATGGTAACATAGAGGGAATTTAAAATTTGAGGTTTAGAGTAAGATATATATTGTTGAGTTCTTGATGTTACAAGCATTGGGGTAGCTTTGGAAATTTGAGGTTGTAATGTAAGGTTTAATGAACATTAGATTAGAAAATTAAGTGACTAAGTGAACTTAGCATGAGGAAAAGCTAGAGTTGAGAGCTAAGTTGGAGAGATTAATGGTTTAAGTGATGAATGCTCAAATTAAAGTCTACGGATATATGAGTAGGTGAGCTATGGAGGGCATAGCTAGGAAATTTAAAACTTTGGAGATGTAAAGAATTTTCAGTGTTTGATAGATGACTAAGATTGTAGTATAGTCGAGATTTCAGGGGCAAATCAAAAGTTATGGTGGGTAGATTAGAGTAAGTGAAGAATATTAAGGCACGTCAAATTTTGAGGACAAAATTTTTGTAAGAAGGGTGGATTGTAACACTCGGGAATTTCCAGAACGTACATTAGCTGTAGATTAGATATGTTCTGGGAGCTTAACGTAATTCTAGGGTTACGCTAAGTGTTTGATTTTAAGAGTGAAAATTTAGTAAAAACTTTTATTAGTGGTTATTGTAGAAATAAATGTAAATGAATTTTGTATAGAATAAAATAAAAGAAAAGGGTGAAGGGTGGAAGCCTTCACGTTGAAGGGATTTAAAGGATTATGAATGTTGAAAAGTCAAGGAAATTTAGAACCAATAGAAAGAAAGAAAAGAAAAGTGAGCAAATGAATGAAAAGTTGAATGATTAGATGGTTGAAAAGTCAAAGAATAATATTAACCAATTAAATGAATGAGATGGCTTAAGAGAAGCCTTTCCACGTTGGAAGGCATGAACAAAAAGTGGAAGGGGGTTACTTTGTAAAATACGGAAGTTTGTGGGTGAAATGGAAAAGAGGAAAAAGGTGTGATATTTTAATAGTTGGATGGTTAAAGAGTAAAGGTCAAAAATTTCTCTTTTCCTCCTCCTTCCACGAGAATTGCAGCTTTCTTCTAGGGTTTCTTCATCTTCTCCTTTTCAATTTTTGGCAAGAAAGGAAGGTAAATTTAAATGGGTTTTATGTTGGATACCTTTAGGTGTTGATTGTTGATGTTTTATTGAGTTTTTGGTGAGATTTTGTTATGGTTTGGAAACCTTAAAGGGAGGACTCCGAATTCTTGAGTTTCTTGCTGGTTTTCTCTCTAATGTTTGATGGTTTAAGCTTAGGATAGGTTAATTAGGTTGTTTATAAGGTTAAATTAGAGTTTTGGTGGAAGTTAGTAAAAATCAGTTTTTGGAAACATTGATGCCCGATTCTGTCTTTGGTGTTTTTGGTTCGGCCAAGTGTTTGGTTGTTTAAATTGATTGCTTCAATGAATAGTAGACATAGAGAGGTTTACAGAATGGGGTGGAACGTCGAAATCCGTTGAAAAACGAGAAAGTTATGACCGTTTGAAGTTTGACGGTCAATTTTGGGTAAAAATTGGATTTGAGTGTTTAGGTTGAAAGATTTGTGTTAGTTGATTTAGTTGAATTCTTTAGAATCCTTTGGAGTGTTACTAAGTTGAGTTTTCATTATTTTAGGTGATCGAACGTGTGATTTGGTTGGACGAAGTGGACGAGAAAGTATCGAGCAACCAGGTAAGTAGTGGACCGCTTGTGTTTTGCCTTCGGACCTACACCATGGAACGGTAGGGAAATTGTTTGCTTGGTTGTTTATTTTATCTTTTGTTGTGCATTGTATGTGACATGCATCATGGTTTTCAAACTAAGAAATACGTGTTTTGAGCATCGTTTTCAAATTGTGAGGCAATGTAAAGATATGTGAGGCAATGTGTTTGTGTGAGTCACCTCGTCGCGAATTAGTGTCTTAAAGTATGACAGTTTCGGGAGGTGTTTGTGTGAGTCACCTCGTCGCGAATTAGTGTCTGAAAGTATGACAGTTTCGGGAGGTGTTTGTGTGAGTCACCTCGTCGCGAATTAGTGTCTGAAAGTATGACAGTTTCGGGAGGTGTCTGTGTGAGTCACCCCGTCACGAATTAGTGTCTGAAAGTATGACAGTTCGGGAGGTATCTCTCAGTGAGTTGATAATGAACGAGGTTCATTGATCGACGTGGGAGAAGATCATGTATGGCCGTCCCGTGTGTGAACACGATGTGTGCCTCGGATCTGGCTCTGAGTGGTCAACGCGTGACCATCCTGTTAGGATAGGTATCCGCTTGACGCACAAGTGAAAGTGTTGAGTAATGAAACAAGAACGAGTTGAACACAATCGAGAGTTAGAAACCGCATGTATTAGGGTTGTGTGTGTGGGTTGTTTGTGCAGTGTGCATTGTGTTTTCGTATGCATTATTCCCTACTTACTAAGCATTAGACTTACGTTTTGTGTTCCGTAGTGTAGGTTTCGACCGGAGTACAGGTGAGGGCCTTAAGGAAAGCTAAGATTGGGACGCAGTTAGTGATGTACGAGGCATGCCGGTGCAGGCAGTTGTCGGGGCACCCCGACCATGGTCTTCGAGGAATGTGGGGCTTTATATTTTGGTAGTTTATTGTTAATGTCTGGTTGTAGAAATGATGGGAATGTGTTACCCTGTATTGTGGGTTTTCTTCATTTTGGTTAATTGTTGGAGATTTTGTAGGTTGGTTAGATGGTTAGGACTATTCTGGATTGGTTGGGATTGGATGTTATGCAGGTACCTAGCATTTTGGAGGCACCATTTTCGGGCGTTACTTTGTCGAAATTTTTGGGAAGGGCGCCGTGGTGCTAAAAGGTTAGTATTAAGGAAAATTAGTGAGTTTAGGCAGCTAGGTACGACGTAAGAGAGCTGCAGGAGATTTAATTTTAAATTCTGCAGTGTCTGATTTTTTTTAAAAATTATTGGGGGTTAAAGTGAGCCAAGTAGCACACCGAGCCAGGGTGGGTTCGGGGGCGTTACATACAGAGTAAAACAAATTGTCCTTTTTCGAATCTCCTTTGTTGTATCTCTCTGTCACACCATTTCTTTTTCTTTTTCTTTCTCTTCACATTACTTTTTCTCTTACTATTTGCTAGTACTGAAAGCTTTTTTTGGTCATCTGGCACTTCATCATCTTTTATCAAGTAACAATCTTCAGCCTCATCTGAAAATTTCATTGCTTTCAACACATTGAATGTGATTTGCTGATCATTGACTCTCATTGTAAGTTCACCTTTCTCCCCGTAGCTAAGAAAGGTATTCCCAAAATTATGGGAACTTCATGGTCTGCTTCATAGTCTAGTATAATTAAGTCTGCTAGAAAAATGAACTTGTCTACCTTCACGAGCACGTCTTCTATCTTCCCTTGAGGATGAGTCAGTGAACGATCAACAAGTTGCAAGGTTATAGTGGTGGGTCGAACTTCTCTTATTCCCAGTTTCTTTAAAATCGACATGGGCATTAGGTTGATACTTACTTCTAGGTCACACAGAGCTTTTCCAAAACAGTTATTGCCGATCATGCAAAGAATGGTGAAGCTGCCAGGATCTTTCAGCTTAGGTGGAATCTTGTTCTGTAGAATGTAGCTTGTCTCTTCAGTCATGGCCATCATCTCATATTCTCCCAACCTTCTTTTCTTGGATAGCATATCCTTCATGAATTTTGTGTAGTTGGGCATCTGTTCAAGAGCTTCCACCAATGGCACATTAATGTGTAGCTGCTTTAGAACATCCAAGAATATTTTTAAACTGCTTGTCTTGGTATTGCTTCTGAAGTCTTTTTGGAAATGGAGGTGGAGGTCGTTAATTTTGGTTTACTGGTACTCGATGTTGTGGCTTTGTTCCAGCATCAGCGCCAGATTCACCATTTTTTTCTTTTTCTAGAGCTTTCTTCCACCTTTTTTTCTTGTTCTATATCTATTTCAACCATCTCTGTTTCTTTTTTTGATTCTAACACTGTTTCAACTTCTCTCCCATTTCGTAACAGAATTGATTTGTAGTATTCTTTTCTTTCTATCTTGGGTATTTCCGTATCACTTGGCAGCATGCCTTGTGTTATTCATGGCTTGAACAAGTTGATCCACTTGAGTTTCAAGATTTATGTGAGATATTGCTTGATTCTGAATCAGAGTTGTTAAGTTCCGCATAACCATGTCATTTCTTGTCATGTAATCCTTCATCACTTGCTCTAACAAGGTTGAATGTTTAGAATGTAATTGTTTGTTTTGTTGAAGAATACTATCTTGCGAATATTCTTGTGGTTGCTACAAAGATTCAGAGCTAGAGCTTCTGGACTGAGAATTCCACTGATAGTTGGGTTGTTGCTGCGGTGTAACTACAACATTAGTCACTGGGTTACATTTTTCTTATTTATTGTTAAGTCTTGAAAAAGACTTATTGTACAAGTGCTTTTAATTATAAATTGCTTAAATTTGAGTGATAAATCAAAGTAATGCATATATATTAACAGTGAATGCTGCTGCAAAGCCACAGCATCAGTATCTTTGTCAATTATTAAAAATACGTGTTATTTTTCAGATAATTATCACTAATTATTTTTATTTGCAGATTACTGATGATGTGGAAGATTTAAAAGATGGAAACACATGAGAAAGTAATAACCCTTAGCGGGAAAAATCAAATTCAAAAGATTCAGAATATGAAGAGAGAGAAAGGGAATGCAAAAATCAAGGAAAATCAAACCAATTAAAGAGGATCTTGGGAGAGAAAGAGAAAAGTGGTCTGGTACGCAGAACAAAGGGGGGAAGAAAAAAAAGTCATTAAGGAGGAGTCATTCAGCAAAGGGAGGACGGATTTTCAACAGAGAAGGCTCCACCAAATTTCTATTCTTCTTCTTCATTTTTTTACTTTATTTTATAATTCTATGGAATATTTAATCTCTTTATTTCTTATGAATTAATTTTCTTTTGGCTCGATGAGAGAGTACTAAACTATTGATTTCTTGTGGAATGCTTTTGATTTATGTTAAACAATTCAATATGTTTTTAGTGATTAATTTATTTTATGCACGCCACATGAATAAATACTAGGATGCTATTTTAGACGCCATGAAATAGTTATTGAGACGTGTATTGAATTGCATGAATGATTGATGCATGTGACAAGTATCAATTATAAGTATTATCATAATGGTTGCTTAAATTCATGTGATATATAGAATAATGCTTAAGTGGAATTCTAGATTGTATTGATTTTTCATAAGTCTGAAAAATAATATAAAAAAGAATTAATCAAGAGCATAGACCAAGCCTTGATTCATGAGGAAATTCTAGGCATTTAATATAAAACTATAGCATTCCCTACAATATTCGTAGAAAGAAATCAATTGGTGAAGGAAATCAAATCGAAGCCGTTTCTAATTATCTAGTCATATAATTTGGTTTGGTTTCCATTATTTTCATATTTGAATATTAATTTCTCTGAAATTAAATATTTGTTCCACAAATAATTTAAAATTGATTAAATTTTGTCCTCGTGGGATCGATATTTTTGTACTACTTGAATTGCGATACGTGCACTTGCGTAGTGTCATTTTTGCACAACATTTATCTAAATCTTTTTGTTCAACCACCTCATCTTGTTTCTTTAAATTTTCTGTTCTATGTTGTTTTTCTAGAATCTCAGGTTCCCTTCCATTCCTCAATACAATGTCCTTACAATGCTCCAGTCTAGGTTTTTGTGGCACTTCTGTATCGCTCGGTAATTGACCCATATTCCTCGTGCTTAAAGATTGAGCCAGCTGCCCCATTTGTGTCTCCACATTTTTCATTGATGCAGCCAAGTTCTGGAAGATCACGTTTGTCTTAGCAGCATATTCCTTTGCAAAACTTTCTGATTTTTCTCGAGGCATTGGTTCTTGACTTGGCTGTGAGAAACCTTGAGTGTAATTTTCTGTTGCTCTGGTTGGTCTGTAGCATTCTGTTGCTGATGTGAATTCCATTGAAAATTTGAATGTTGTTTCCATCCAGAGTTGTAAGTCTATGAGTATGGGTTATTGTTTCTATTATATCCCACATAATTACAGACTCTGGGTTAGTGGGCATGAACTGTCATTGTGATTCTCTCCACAAAAAAATCAGGAAACTTCTCTGGTTACTGGTTTTGGTGGTTTGTTCATTGTCTTGATCGCATTCATAAACCCCAGCTGCACGCCTTGTAGATTGAGTTTTGTCTGAAGGCCACTGGTAGCTATTTACTGCCATTCTCCCTAGCAAGTCATAAGCTTCATTGAAGAATTTAGAAAGAAGTGTTCCATTTGCTGCAGCATCAATAATCAATCTTGTCTGCCCATTGAGTCCATTATAAAACGTTTCCAGCTGAATCCACTGTGGTATTCCGTGGTTGGGGCACTGCCTCAATAATTCTTTAAATTTGTCCCAAGCTTCGTATAGTGACTCTCCATCCTTTTGCAAAAGCTGGTGATCTCGTTTCTCATTCTCGCATTCCTCACTGGTGGGTGGTACTTCATAATAAACTTATTAGCAAGATCTCCCCACGTAGTGATGGTGTCTGATGGAATGCTATTTAACCAGTCTCTTGCTCTATCTCTTAAAGAATATGGGAAGAGCTTGAGTCGCAATGCTTCTGCGAAAACCAGGAAAGTTGAAAGAGTCGCTAACTTCTCCAAAGACTTTCAGATGACGATGTGGGTTGTCGGTAACCATTCCACTAAACTGCCCGAATGTTTGAAGCATCTGGAGCATCACCGATTTAAGCTCGAATCTGATCGCTTGAAGGTCTGGTCTCACGATTCCAGGATTTAAATCATCTAGAGTGGGGATGACAAAGTCCTGAATGGCTGTCATCTACAGCATTATGTCTTTCTCCATCGAGGTTAGCCATATTTTTTCCTCCAATAAAAAGTTGTTGCTGCTGCTGTCTTCTTGTCGCTCGAAATGTTCTTTCTATTTCTAGATCTATTGGCACAAGATCCTGTTCGTTTTCTTCGTCAGACATTAAGCAAGTAATCCTGAAAAAGGAATAAACAAAAACCAATATAAAAAAGAATTATAGCAAAATAAAATAATTAACAAATATCCCCGGCAACGGCACCAAAAACTTATTAGTGGTTTTACACTTTACGCAAGTGCACGTATCGTAATCAAGTAGTATATAAGATATCGATCCCACGAGGATATTTTTAACTATGTTAATATTGCTATAAATTTCTAAAAAATAAAGATGAAAATATTGAAATTAAATAATTAATAAGGAATGATGAACTAAAGTTACTCGAAATTAAATAAGACCAAAAAATAAAAATGATTTAAAAAGGTAATATGGGAAAAGCCTTCGTTAGGGTTGATTTCCTCTATTCATGCAATTACTACTGTTGTTACAGCATTAGTCACAGAAAAGAAAGAATTCATAATATTTCTAGGATTTAGTCAAATTGCCTAAATAAATTCGTTTCAGAATTTTCTTTTCGACGTTGAAAAGATAAAAACTTAGTTCGAATTTTCTTGTAAACCTATTCTTAACGCTAAATAAATTAATGTTAGCTAGCTTGCGATAATTTTAATTTATTTAATTACTCATGCATCTTAAATTCTTATTTACCTATCGATACAATAGGAACATGTGAATTTAAATCTGCCTATCGACACAATTTAATTTACTCCATAAAAACCATGAGCAATTGTTCAGTGAAAAATACTAAACATTCATAGATCAAAGTAAAAACATATAAAGAGTACTCTCTCTCCTAACCAAGATAAAAAAGTTTAGCCTAAAAACATAATAAAATTAAAAACAAAAATATTCATAACAACAGCAACAGTAACAGAGAAGAAGAAGAAGAAAGCCGAAGAAAAATGTTGTCAGTTCCTCCTTGCTGCAGATCCAGTGCTCTTTTTTTTTTCTTCTCTCTAATTTTTTGTAAGGACTCCTTATCCCAGCAAGATATTGTCCGCTCTGGGGATTGGGTCGTAGCCCAATATCCTCCCCTCACGGCTTTGTTTGGCGAGAACTTCCCGGAAGGTCACCCAACCTGAGATTGCTCTCGCCGAAGCACTTTTAACTTCGGAGTTCTTATGGGATCCGTTGCCAATTGTGCTCCAAAACACGTCTTGCTATGTTGGAAGGGTCTCTTTACATATGTTTCATTTCCACATACTTCCCCAAGTAATGTGGGATTGTGACGACCCCCTTTTTACGACCTGTCACCTTCTGGTTCGCCCGCGCAGACGTACCGCCATCCGGGTTCCGGTTCGTGCAGCCATCATACCCATACGTGCATATTCTGGTCATCACAATCACCCCCCCTCGGGGGCCCAACGCCCTCATTGGCCACATTTCCGGTTGGGTACAGGCTCTGATACCATTTGTAAGGACTCCTTATCCCAGTAAGATATTGTCCGCTCTGGGGATTGAGTTGTAGCCCAATATCCTCCCCTCACGGCTTTGTTTGGTGAGAACTTCCCGGAAGGTCACCCAACCTGAGATTGCTCTCGCCGAAGCACTTTTAACTTCGGAGTTCTTATGGGATCCGTTGCCAATTGTGCTCCAAAACGCGTCTTGCTATGTTGGAAGGGTCTCTTTACATATGTTTCATTTCCACATACTTTCCCAAGCGATGTGGGATTGTGACGACCCCCTTTTTACGACCTGTCACCTTCTGGTTCGCCCGCGCGGATGTACCGCCATCCGGGTTCCTGTTCGTGCAGCCATCGTACCCATACGTGCATATTCGGGTCATCACATTTTTCTCCCTTTTATTTGTTCTTCTTCCTTCCTTAATTTCAGCATCAAGATCTGCCTCTCTCTAGTCTGTTCCTTTCTTTTCTCCTTATAATCCTCTGATTTCTTTGATCAACGGCTTATCATTATGATAAAATCTTCTTGAGTTGCTCTCTTTTGTCGTCGATTCTTCTAAGTCATCTGCTGCTATTGTCTACTGTTTTCTGTCATCCACTTTTTGTGTGAAAGCTTTGTCTTCCGTTTGTTTGTCATCCGTTTGTTTATGTGAAACTTTGTCTACCGTTCTCTGTCATCCGTTTTCTATCATCCAATTCTATCTACTTGTTGACTGCCATCCGATTGCTGCTCTGTCATCCGTTTTCATTTGTCGACCATTTTCATTTGTCATTCACTTTTTGTTCTCTGTCATCCGATTCTATGTCATCCCTTCTTCTATTTTTCAACTGTCATCTAATTGCTGCTCTGTCATCCGATTGTCATTTGTCGTCTGATTGCTGTTCTTTCTCTCCATTATCTTTGATTCTTCGCTAAGATTTTCTCTTTTTCCCTGATTTCCATCCTTTATTTTTGGTAAAATAATCTCTTTCATTGATTTATTCTCTCATTCGAGATTTCCATAATCTTCACCTTTTGATTTGCTTCTCTATTAAAACACCAATCTTTCCTTTTGTATTTTTCTGCTAATAAATCTGCGTGCAAATAATATAATACAAAATTTGAATTAGTGATAAAAATATTCTTTTATTTGAGAATATGCATGAAATACATTAAATTTAATCAATGCCTTGATACTGTAGCATTATGTAGCAATTGTAGTAAATTCCACTAATTTCTTCTAAAATTCACTCAAATCATACAAGTTAAATTACATAAAAATAATATAAAATAACTCTAAATTTAGAGTTATCAGCTTTCGTCAACATATCAGCTGGATTCTAACTCCCAGGAATCTTCTCAAGCGCTAGTACTCCATCTTCTAAGATGGATCTGATGAAGTGATAACGCATCTGTATATGCTTTGTCTTGCCATGATAAACCAGGTTCTTTGCCAAATAAATGGATGACACTTTGGCTATCACAATGCAATACACTCTCATCGTAGTTTTGGCCTAACTCGCGTAAGAAAGGCTGCAACCACATCATCTCCTTCGCAGCTTTTGTCGCTACAATACTCAGCTTCACAACTAGAAAGAGCGACTACATCTTGAAGTCTCGAAACCCAATTGATTGCGGTGCCACTAAAGTGTAGACATAACCAGTCCTGCTCTTATTATAGTCAATATCACCACCGTTATCAGCATCAACGTATCCATCCAAGCCCAAGTCTGACTTTTGAAAACATAGAGCGAATCCCAAACTACCCTTCAAGTATCGCAAGATCTACTTTACGGCTTCCCAATGTTTCCTTCCTGGATTGCTCATAAATCTGCTGACAACTCTCACTACATGTGCAATGTTTGGCCGTGTGTAAACCATTGCGTACATAAGACTACCAACAGCAGAGGCATATGGAACAGTATCCATGAAGTTCTTCTCTTCATCGGTCGAGAGTGATTGATCTTTGGATAGTTTGAAATGACTAGTCAACAGTATAGTGACTGGCTTAGCATCGTGCATCTTGAACCTGCTAAGAACCTTCTTCACGTACTCTTTCTGTGAGAGTTTGAGAACCTCCTTATCCCTGAAGATCCTCATCCCAATGATTTGTTTTGCTGCACCCAAATCCTTTATTGCAAACTCGTTAGCTAAATTCCACTTTAACCTGTCAATCTCATGCAAGCTTGCTCCAGCAATTAGCATATCATCAATGTAAAGGAGCAGAATAATGTAAGAATTATCAAACCTTTTGATGTAGCAGCAGTGATCGGCTTCACATCTCACAAAATTGTTACTCTTCATGAAGCTATCGAACTTTTTTGTACAATTGCCTTGGAGTCTGTTTCAAGCCATACAAGCTGTTCTAAAGCTTACACACAAGCTCCTCGTTGTCTTTCACCTCAAAATCTTGTGGTTGCCTCATGTAGATCTCTTCATCTAAATCATCGTGAAGAAAAGCAATTTTCACATCCATCTGCTGAAGATGAAGATCTTCTTTCACAACCAAACCCAAGATAATTCTAATTGTCGTCAACTTCACCACTGGTGAGAAAATCTCGAAGTAGTCAATACCTTTCTTTTATTGGAAACCTTTGACAACCTACCTAGCCTTGTACCGCTTGCTCCCATCATGTTCTTCTTTAATCCGGTAAACCCACTCGTTGTGCAGTGCTTTCTTACCCTTCGATAATTCAACAAATTGCCAAGTTTGATTTGATTTCAAGAAGTCCATCTCATCTTTCATGGCTGCCTCCCACTTAATCGAATCATCAGACTGTGTTGTTCCTCATAACATTCTGGTTTGCCTGCGTCGGTCAGCAGGATGTAATTAAGAGATGGAGTGTAACACCCAGCATTTTAGCCATGTAATTATTCCTTGAACTATTAAATGGGATATACATATATTGGCCATTAATGAAGTGCGTATTTCATTGGAGTTTTGTGATACCCCAAGTGGATGTCTAGAGAAAACGGATCGGTGAATTTAACTAATAATTCAATTGGAAAACCAAACTAAAAATCAACCAAAACAGAACACCTTGGTTAAAAACCAATGGGAGGGCAAATTAGCTAAACCAATTAAGGTTGGTGGGAGGAAGTCAATGGTTGAGTGACACTTGGCAACTTGTTGAAGAAGCCATGTTCTTTTCTCTTCCCTCCTACGTGAAACCCTCATTTCTCATCTGCTTCTTTCCACTGCTCTCTGTTTTCTCTCCTCTAAGCGACTGCAACCTTTCCAAAAGACTTTCATTCTTCTGTTTTCTCCAGTGAAGGTAATCATCTGCTAAAGTTAACGAGTTTGGATAAGTTAAAATGTGAGTTTTGTGGAAGCTTAAGGTTACGATATTTTGAAAAAACTCATTGTTTTTGGATGAAAACACGTTAGTCTGTTTTCTAAAGGTTTGAATGGAGTTTGCTGCATTTTCTACTAAGTTATTAGTTAGCATTTACAGCTTGTTGATTTCCCTTTTCATGCACGTCATAGGTTCGTGCATCACCGAGGCAACACGTTCAAGACTCTCAACTCTACAACAAACAGGTAAGTTCATATCCGTAGGTTGGCCCTTAAGGCCCTACATCACGGAGACACTAGGTATTTCTTATGTCGGGTGATTTTGGGTAGAGAAAGTTAGAGTTAAGTTCTGAGTTATCTGTGTCTCTCATTATGTTCTGTTGTATTATTTATGTTGCCTGCCGTTTTATGTTTAAGCACTGTGAAAGTTTATGCATACACATTTTTCCCGAAAGCTCATGCAAAAATGTCTTCTGCACACGTTTTGAAGTTAAGAAAGATAAAATCTGACTGAAATATATTGGTTAAGTGCGGGACAGGGACTGGCCTACTGTTTCTATTCTGTTCTGTTTCTGTTCTGTAAATCTGTTATGTGTCTGTCGTGCACTTGTCAGTTCCCCTATAAGCCTCACTTATACCCCTCTGCCAGTGAAACGTAATGTACTGTACTGTCACCGTATTCTGAAAGTTCATGCATAGCATATGCATCACTGCATTTTTATATGTTCTTACTGAGTTTTAGACTCATAGGTGAACTCCCTAATGTAGGTACTGAACCCGTGCATGAGGAGTTTGTGCCTCAAGATGATGATTTGATGTAGTTGGCGGATTGAGCTCATGGGGTTTGGTTGTGGCAGCTAGACATATTCCTGACCAGAGAGAAAAAGGTTTTAAAGTTTTGTGTTATGTTTTAAAAACTTCTGTTACGGTGAATTCTAGAAATGCATGCCAAGTTCTATACTGTTTCTGAGATTTTAAAATGATGTATGGCATCTGTACTGATGTTTAAAACCTCTGTATTTGACAGTTGAGTTTCTGTTCTGAAGTATTCTGAAATTGATTGGAATATTTTCTCTTTTAGGGTGTGCATGGATTATCTCTGATTTTAGAGTCATCCATGCAATCTGCTTTCCTTAAATTTCTGTCGTGTTTTCCTGATTTCTCCAAAATCATATTTTGAATCGTTTTCTGAAATTTGAAGCTTTCATACTTTATGTCTTTACGACTTCTGTTTTTATGTAATCCTGTTAAAATTTGTCAACTTTGTCTTTAAACTCTACATCCACCGGTGAACTCATTTCTGTTTTATTCACATCCACCGCTGCCACTGTTCACTTCTGTCTTATTCACATCTACCGCTGCCACTGTTTACTTTTGTCTTATTCACATCCACCGTTCTCCTTTATTTATTCACATCCACCGTTCTCTTTTGTTTATTCACATCCACCGCTGTCACTGTTCACTTCTGTCTTATTCACATCCACCGCTGCCACTGTTCACTTTTGTCTTATTCACATCCACCGCTAGTCTATATTGCTCGCCCAGTTTACTTACATTTTCTACCTACGTCTTCCGCCCCGTTTTATTTACTCCTTCAGCCACAGATCACCTGATTCCGGTATTCACTATAGCCTTTCTTTCAATATGTCTTTCAGTTTATATTTCTCAATTATTTTCACTGCATGTATTTTATCACGTCGTTCTCTGCATGCCCGTCGTCCACCCAGCCTTTTATTTAAACGTTCAAAGTGTTCTGTCTCCCTGTTTTCTTCAGTCTTTTATTTTTGTGGTTCAAAAATTAATATGTCTTCTGATTATGTTCCAAGTGTTCTGATTCCCTTCTATTGTTTATTCTGCAGTTCGGTTTTAACTGTTTTTCCTGTTTTGTTTTCGACTCCAGAGAACGCTCCCTCTCTCTCTCTCTGAAAAGTTTTAAGGGTTTGTTGTTTAAAGGTTCATTCTGTTTAAAGTTCAAAAAAAATATAGTCCTCGTTTTGAATGTCCTGGAGTGATGGCTCCTCGGACCCCGATCGGGTCAGGGTCTGTCACATGGAGATCATCTATAGACTGGTTTGCTGATTCTAGACGATCTTCTCAGTTCTGCAATCAGTGTTTGCAGATTTACCTCTGGAGGCACATTCTCGTTAACCTCTTCTTCAACAACACCTCGATTTTCTTCAACAGTCGGAGTATTATCAGTTGAAAAATCTCTCAAGTTGACCACAGTAAACTCTTTCAATACAGAACTCCCACTGTCAGAAGTCTTACTAACAGCATCTTTGTAAAGGACCTGTTCGTTGAAGATGACGTTCTTGCTGCGAATGATCTTCCGATTTTGATTATCTCAGAACCGATAACCAAACTCGGCGTCACCATAACTAATAAGAAAACACTTATTAGATTTCGGATCAAACTTGCTTCTATCAGAATCATCAATATGAACATATAATGAGCAACCAAACACCTTCATAAAAGAAAAGTTTACTTTTTTACCGCTTCAGGCTTCCTCTAGAATTTTACAATTCATTTTATTGTTGGATAGTCATATGTCGCTTGTATGTTAATTGTTGGATAGTTAGATTTAGTTTGTATGTTCATTGTTAGATAGTTTGATTTACTATTTGGTTTGTACATTTAAAGTATTGCACTAATTTTGGACGTTAGATTGAATATTTTTAATTGTTTTGATTTTTTTTTTTTACATGAGAGCAACCGGAGACGAACTGGGACCCGACCAGCCTGGACTGCGCCCACCCCTAGCTGCCTCACTGTCCGATCTCGTTTGTGATAGTGCAAACTCGCCGGACTCGTGAAGTCCAACTATTACAACTCTAAAACTCAGCCTCAAATCCCCTGACAAAGTTTTCAGCCTTTTCCAAACCATTCTCATTGCAAAACAAAAGTAAAAAAAAAAAAAAAAAAAACCTTAGATTTTTACCTACGACCGACGCTTTTCTTTGACCACCGGGAAGTCGATTTCAACGCGGTCTTTCCTCAAAATTGTTCAAAAGGTAATCCTAAATAAATTATGATTTACACAATTTCTAACATAGGGGACAAAACTTGAATTTTCCTTATGTTTTCTTGTTCGTACTATGCGCATAAAACCTTCGGCCTTCATTGCGATTCTTGACTCTCCTTCCCTTCCGAATCACAAAACTAGATGTTCAGAAACCTTCATCAAAACATAGAGGACTCTATAAGTCTGATCCTGAGGTGATTTGTCTCATTTCTTACTCTTCGAGCGCACGTCATGGCCACTTGGAGGCCACTCCCAAGCCTTAACCTTTCGATATTTTCATAATCTAAACATATATTTCATTTGAAATCATATCAAAACTAATTTAAAACTTTAATCACAACATACAAATATCAAATAAATATGCTTATTCTATGTTACCCCAAAACCAAACATTTTGTCTAGTGAATGTTTATTGCTATGCAATAGATGTATGCATAAGTAAACCATTATGAATCATCATTCTATTTACCAAATTAAATAATTTTCATACTTTCAATAAATCATATAAACTTCATTTCCCATGTAATATAATCTCAAAGCCTCGTTAGATAATTATCTAATACAATTATAAACTTTTTCACCAATTTTCAACTATTTAAAAATATGTCAATTTCATGTTTTTTTTATTCTTTTAAACCCAATCAAACTAACATTCCTTAAGATTGCCCACATACAATTCATGAATCTTATTTATAAACCATCAAATAATACAACTTCTTACACATATACTATGCACTACAAGCATAGTTTAATCAACACTTATATTAGAGATTCATATATTTTGATGTTTCTATTTCTTTACTTCCAAAACTTGATTTTATGGTTAAAAAAGCCCGCTTGAATAGAGGAACAATTTCATTGCAAATGATTGAAGGTCAATTCTTCCTCATTCTCCTTCAATTTTACAATTTTACAATTTTTCTTCTGTTCTTCTTTCTCTAGACTTCTCTCTCTTCTCTTCAGCCAAGCACCTTCTTAGGTGGCATTCCCTCAGCTTTTCTCTCATTTAATAGCTGAGTAATGGTCTAGGAGATAGACTTAAAATAAAATTACCATTTTATCCTTGAAAATCCATGTGAATTAACTAATTTGTCTTTGTACATCTATTTTATTATCAAATTACCAACTTAATTATATCTTAACTTAAACTAATAAAATAGATTAATCTTAAACATCACCAAAATTAGAATAATTAATCATGATAAGGTAATCTTAATTACCCACTCATTACACTTTAATCACATAATTAGCTATTAATCCTTAAATGACACGTAGCATCATCTCATTTTTCATCTATTTTGATTACATGGTCACATACTTCAAAGTATTAGGGACATATTCCCTTTTAGAATTTTATCAGAATTCTCACTCTAAAATTAAATTTAAAATCATTTACTTAAACAATTCAGTTTTAATAAAATTCAACTCAAACAATTTTTGATTTGTATAACTTTTGCTATATAAATCTAAATTCTCTCATTTTAAAGTCATTCTCTACATTTATGTGCTTACTTTCACACTGGTAATTTTTAGGGTAATCCGATCACCATAATATTTGTGTAGGATCGAAATTGCCTAAGAGAGGGTGGTGAATTAGCCTTTTTAGAACTTAATTTAATAAACTAATTAATTTCTCTCTTATGTTCAAACGATTTGAAAACAGCAAATAATCAAACAATAAAAGTGAGAGAGTGAGAGAAATTGACACTACAGTTTTTAACGTGGTTCGGCTAAGCTTGCCTACGTCCACGCTTCAAGGCTCCCTCTTGAAGATTCTTAACCTTCTTCTCACAAGAAAACCAGATCGAACTTCCGGGCGTCGATCTACTGCCTTTACACCTTGATTGAACTTCACGGGCGTCAATCACAGCCTTTACAGAATTGTGAGTTTGTAAAAAGATTTGCACAAGCTACACACTTTCAAAGATTAAATCTCAAGTTATCGATTCAAGAGGTGTAGAAGAATAATACAGAGTATGAAAGTTACGCTCGTTAGGGCTCAGTAGAAGATTTGCAAAAGTTATTTCTTCGAGCTTTCTTCTCGGCTTTAATACTCTGTCTGCAAACGACTCTTGGAATTGAATGCTCCTTATCAGAATAGGGAACTTTATTCCCGTTGGAGCAGCATCCGTACAAATACAGATAGTCGTTGCTTCCATTTATGTTCTTCGCCATTAATGCTCTGAAGTTGAAGTTCTGGACGAAGTCACTGTTGCTTCGCGGTTATTTTGAATTCTGGCGGAAGATCACCGGTTGAAGCAGCTTTAAAATATCGGATCGTCATCGGTAGATACAACATGATAAGTGTTGAACCGCCATCAGTATATGTTGCTTTAAGAAGCTGAACCGGTATCGGCAGATGTAAAGTTATAAGCGCTGAACCGCCATCGGTATATGCAACTTCAAAACGCCATCGGCAGAAGTGATTCTGAAATGCCATCGGCAGGAGTAGCTTCAAATGCCATCGGCAGGAGTAGCTTGAAAACGCCATCGGCAGAAGTGATTTGAATGCCATCGGCAGGAGTAGCTTGAAAACGCCATCGGCAGAAGTGATTCTGAAATGCCATCGGCAGGAGTAGCTTCAAATGCCATCGGCAGGAGTAGCTTGAAAACGCCATCGGCAGAAGTGATTTTGAAATGCCATCGGCAGGAGTAGCTTGAAAACGCCATCGGCAGAAGTGATTTTGAAATGCCATCGGCAGGAGTAGCTTGAAAACGCCATCGGCAGAAGTGATTCTGAAATGCCATCGGCAGGAGTAGCTTGAAAACGCCATCGGCAGAAGTGATTCTGAAATGCCATCGGCAGGAGTAGCTTGAAAACGCCATCGGCAGAAGTGATTCTGAAATGCCATCGGCAGGAGTAGCTTGAAAACGCCATCGGCAGAAGTGATTCTGAAATGCCATCGGCAGGAGTAGCTTCAAATGCCATCGGCAGGAGTAGCTTGAAAACGCCATCGGCAGAAGTGATTTTGAAATGCCATCGGCAGGAGTAGCTTGAAAACGCCATCGGCAGAAGTGATTTTGAAATGCCATCGGCAGGAGTAGCTTGAAAACGCCATCGGCAGAAGTGATTTTGAAATGCCATCGGCAGGAGTAGCTTGAAAACGCCATCGGCAGAAGTGATTTTGAAATGCCATCGGCAGGAGTAGCTTGAAAACGCCATCGGCAGAAGTGATTTTGAAATGCCATCGGCAGGAGTAGCTTGAAAACGCCATCGGCAGAAGTGATTCTGAAATGCCATCGGCAGGAGTAGCTTGAAAACGCCATCGGCAGAAGTGATTCTGAAATGCCATCGGCAGGAGTAGCTTGAAAACGCCATCGGCAGAAGTGATTCTGAAATGCCATCGGCAGGAGTAGCTTGAAAACGCCATCGGCAGAAGTGATTCTGAAATGCCATCGGCAGGAGTAGCTTGAAAACGCCATCGGCAGAAGTGATTCTGAAATGCCATCGGCAGGAGTAGCTTGAAAACGCCATCGGCAGAAGTGATTCTGAAATGCCATCGGCAGGAGTAGCCTTTGAACGAATTCGCCTTTTGTCGTTAGTGATCGGCAAGAGTAGCCCTTGAATGACTCCGCCTTTGTCGTTTAGCAATCGGTGTAGTCTACTTTTAACAACTCATCGGCAGATCAGTTTCAGCCATGTTTTACTATTCAGCCCTGTAACTAACCCGATTCATTAGACAATTAAAATACCCTTTTCAAGGGTATTTTCAAATAATTTCTATTTTATAATTCATTATCTCATTTAATACACATAATCAAAATTAATACTTAACAACAAATAATCATCAAAAACATATTTAGACTTAAACACTCTATAAGTCAACAATCTCCCCCTTTTTGATGATGACAAAATATAATTGATTAAACAATGTTCTCCCCCATAATTCTAGCTCCCCCATAGTAAGTGCATATAATCCAATTTCAAATTTCAAAGCACCGTTTACATGCATACTATCAGCATATAAAATAATTTCATTCTCATATCCAACATCAATCAAATATTTTATCAGCATATAAAATAATTTCATTCTCATATCCAGCATCAATCAATATTTTTCTCCCCATTGACATTATCAAAACAAGCAGAGAGATAGCAGAAGCAATGCATGAAACACAAGGCATAGAAACATCAGAGTACTCAATATTAGAATATCAATAAAGTTTGATACAAAAAAATATATCATCTATTTAAAGAAATTTAAAAAATGCGTCCAAAAAGCTTGGGAACCCAAGAGGGCACTTCAAGGTTCGGATGGAAATAGGCATCCACAAGAGCTTGAAGTGAATCAATATTGCGAGGGAGGGGTGGTTGATAGACCACACCAATGCCATGCAGGAGCAGTATGAATGCCATGCAGGGAGCAGATGATGGAGAAGGCACTTGGTTCACCACCATGTCCAGACATGGAGGAGGCTCTACAGAGGGACCAGTAGGAGAGACATCCATGGGAATGGCTGGTTCTGGTGAAGGCTCGAGAACAAGAGGAGCAACAGGAGTAGAGAATGCCAGTTCAGCTTCCTGAAGGTCCAAAGGCATTAATCGAGCACCATCCACAAACGCAGGGCGCATGATCGGAGGGAGAAGGTCTTCAGAGCAAGCCTCTGGATAAGTAGGAGGGCTTGGAGATTCAGGGCGAAGAGCTTCAACTTGAAACCTGAGAGACCTAAAATCTAGTGACAAAATCTCCCTATGCCGATCCAATTTCTTAGAGAGCTGATCTTGAACAACATCAAGGTCCTGGCTCAAGTCCGATTTAGTCTTGGTAAGCCACGCATCTACAGAACTGAGAGCTGTGCCTAGGCTCTCTATGCAGGACTTCAAACCAGAGTACTAGTCCTGAACAGAAGAGAGAGCAGTACCTAAGCTGGCTATGTTGGACTGCAAACCATTAAACTGATCCTCACTGATGGAAAATCTCCTCTGATAAGTAATAGGAGAGGGAGGAACAATGGTGGCTTGGACTGGTGTGGAGGGTTAGACTGGAAGAGCAGGGTGGACTTGAGGGGAAAGGAGTGGTATAGCCTGTTGGACTGGAGAAACAGGTTGGACTGTTGGAGGCAGATAAGGCACCATGAGTGTAGGTGGAGGAGAAGGTGGAGATTCTGGAAAGGATGAGGGCACAGATAATGGAGTGGAATGTGCCACTAATGTAGGAGGTGGAGGAGGAGGAGGAAGACTAGGAACAAAAGGTGTAAGGGAAAGGCGAGGAGGATGAGAACGAGACACCTGAGAGGTAGAAGGTGAGTTATCAAAGGCAGGAATCTCAGATTCATCCATACCTTCTTGAACAGATTCCTCTTGCAGGATAAGTTTCCTCTTTCCAAGCCTTACAGAGGCGGCCTTAGAAGCCTTTATCTTAGACACATCCAAGACAAACTCCCCTTTTCTTGTTTTCTTTATTCCCATTTTCTTCAGGGTGGTTTGGGAATAATAACTGGAGGGTTGAAGACGGACAGGATCTTCATCCTCTGGAAATACAACATCAAGTTGTGAAAGTATCCTCATGAGAAGCAAGTTGTAAGGCAGAGAGGTGGCCCTAGATGACACAGCCTGAATCATCCGTCTGACAACAACAAATCTCAGGTTGAAAGGGGTCTTATGGTAAAGTGCAAATAGAACAAAGAGTTCCATTGCACTCACCTCATCATGGTGACCACCCTTAGGGACAATGTTGTACCCTATCATTTGATGCAATAACCTGGCCCTTATGGTCATGTGTTTGCCCTTTAAATGATCAGGGGTTTGGTTTGGGTCTAGAGCGATAGTCTTGAGAAAACTAAGACCCTCAGAGGTACCAAAGAAAGGAGATTTAGATCCGGAATCATAAAGGTGAGGGCAGCTATCTAGATGGGAGCACTCCAAAAGAGCATTTATGGATTGGGGTGTGAGTTCTATGTGCTTTCCATACACACAACTCTTAATTGTATAGAAATCAGAGGAAAAACCCAAATTGCCATAAAACATTCGGATAGCTTCAGGGTAATAATAAGATTCTACATCAAACAGTCCTAATAACCCGAGATCTTTCAGGGGTTCAACAATATCCATTCCAGCAAAGTCTTCAAAGAAAATACCACGACAGGGAATCAGAGATTTGTGCTTAAAGTCGTCATGGTACCTTGCTTCAGAAGCTTGACTGGTGAAGAAGAAAGATGGCCACGCGTTTGTACGAGGAATCACACAAGGCGGACGAGCTGAAACTTTAGCCTTCTTCTTGGCTGGTTTAGGAAGAGCGTGAGACGATGAAGCCATTTGAACGATTCGAAGAAGAAAACCTAGAGAGAAAAAGGATTGGATGCAGGAGCTTTCTGAAAGAGCGCGAAATATGAAGCGTCATTGAAAAAAAGCAGAGTTTAAATGGAGTAGGGCATCGCCCGACAGGATGTAGTCACACGTGTAAAACCGATTCGCCCGATGGGTCACACGTGTCGGCAGATTAAGAATACATCATTCGATGCCTATCAGTAGATATGCATCTTCCGATGCCTATCGGCAGAAATGCATCTACCGATGCCTTCACAGCTAAAAACTGCACTATCACTCAAGATTCACCAACAGAGGAATAACCTTAGTTTTTCTCAACCCGAATGAGACCTAGCCTTATTTCTTACAACAATCCCATTTTCATCCAATTTATTCTTATAAATCCATTTAGTTCCTATAATGGGATGATCCTTAGGCCGTGGAACATGTTCTCATACCTTGCTCCTTTCAAATTGATTTAGCTCCTCTTGCATAGCTAAAATCTAATTTTCATCATTTTCGGCCTCTTCAAACTTCTTAGGCTCTACTTGAGAAATGAATGCCACATTGGCACAGAGGTTCCTTAGAGAGGATTTAGTCTTGACTCCTAAAGAAGGATCACCTAAGACTTTATCTAAGGGATGATCTTTTACATATTTCCAATCCATAGGATGTAACGCCCCGAGTTATCTGAACCCGGTTTGCCACTCCATGCCCGTACATGACTAAAATTTCTACCATATTATTTTTTTAAAATAAAAAAAACTTGCAGCGGAAATCATTTGAAATGTTAAGGAATAATCGGTCAAAAGAAATAGAAGTTTGAATCGTGAAAACACTTTAAAAGTTGCAGAAGTCAAACGCATCCGCCGTTGAGTAAAGTCAACGGAAGAAGCAGAAAACAACCAAAATAGAAGACTCCTGCCGATGACGTCAGTAGAATGAAAAACAAAGGACATCTCTCGGTAGACTGTATCTACCGGTGACTAAACGATAAAATGCACTCTACATCTTCCGATGACGTCAGCACGCATCTGCCGATGAGTTTACTGAGACATCATCCGATGGACTTAAACCTACATCTTCCGATGACGTCAGCTCGCATCTGCCAATGAGTTTACTAAGACATCATCCGATAGACTTAAACCTACATCTTCCGATGACGTCAGCACGCATGTGCCGATCACTAAACGTCAAACGTAGTACCCACTCATACCGGTAGGGCAAATCCTATATCTTCCGATAGAACAAACCTCATGTACCAGTGACTTTACTGAGACATCATCCGATGACTATTCTTAAGGCATCTTCCGATAGAATTAACCTACATCATCCGTTGAATTTTCTTAAGGCATCTTCCGATAGACAACAATAAACTTCTACACACATCCACCGATAGCTTTTACCAAAACATCATCCGATAGATAAATTACTCGACTCCTACCGATGGACAAAACAACATGGCAGTAGACTTTACTATAAATCAAGAAAGTCCCGACTATCAAAAGGACTTAAGCTTTTTACTAAAAACCATTCAGAGGCAGTTTAAATCATTGTATTACTCAAATTCAGTAAAAACAACATTATAAAATCCAACAGAACACTAATGTCAGGAAATCTCCAAAACTAATTCAAAAGGTTGCTACCACTATTGTCATGAAAACTCAATGTACTCAGATTGAATCATTATCAACTAGACCTTCACAACCGCTGACACCAGTTAACCCACCTCATCAGTTTACCAGACCGGAGCATGAATATACCCCTCCAACCACGTCTACTGATCTGTGCACACGGGAAATTCACCTGCAGTAATCTCTTCACCTACATCACAAAACTCATCTATTAGCCTAATGCTAAGCAAGTAAAGCAAGAAATGAAATGTGTACTGGAATGTAAATCCTAAATATGCAGTTTCTACTTTCATTCCTCAGTTATGTTGCATTCGTTCACTGGTCTGATGATCCCTGATACAATGGGAGGTGGATCAGTTTTCCCAGGGTATGAATCCATATATTCAATTAAGGGGCGGATTAATTCCCTTAACAGCTGATTTGATCCCTGATACAATGGGAGGTGGATCAATTTTCCCAGGGTATGAATCCGTATGTTCGATTAAGGGGCGGATTAATTCCCTTAAAAGTATACTGTTACAATCTGTTCACATCTCACCATGCTACTTCATGTAAAATTTATTTTCGTTTTCTTTCAAAATATGATGCATGGTAACTGAAAAGAAACATTCATTCATGCACACACAAATCCTACTGTTTTGTGATGTAGGCCCGAAGGCACATGCAAACTCTACTTACCTGGTCTCCTGGAAAAACTCGGTTGCAAGCTATTTCGGGTATTACTCAAACCTAAAACCATAGACAGAGCATACATTAAATTTCCTCTAATCTTTATTCTAAACCACTAGAAATCTAAGGGAAACTGTTTTGGGAACTCTAGTCATTGTGCATTCCCGATTTCAACTTAAACCGAAACCACCACTCGCTTACCGCCTTCTCAAAACCTCATTTATCATCCCTCCTACCAACGATAGATACAATGTAACAAGAAATAGAAGCAAAACTCACCAAGTTCGGAGGAAATCGTTGGAGGAAGTCGAAGGGGGTCTCCTATCGCGCTCTGCTAAGCTGAGGAGCTGAGAATGGAGAGGAAATGAAATAAACAGTGGCGGCTACTTCATTAATAGTTTCCTTAAATACGTTATCCACCTTTGAATTTCTAATTACCCTTATGCCCTTGCCTAGTCATCCACTAACCCTACATTTAATATTGCCATATAAATTGTGCCATTAGTTTAAAAGGAATAGAGAAACGGTTTGATAGAACCGGGTATTACATAGGAAGAGTAGGAATTTCATCCCTGACAGGGACAATATCCAGAGAGTTTGAAGAAGGTTCTAAGGAATTTTCTACTTGAAGAGAATCTGAAGGTTTTTCTAAAGAAAGAGAATCTAGATGCTTTTCTAAAGAGTCATCCACATCCACATTGATTGTGAGTTGAGGGGACTCATCGAAGTTGACATTGATAGATTCCTCTATCACCAGAGTTCTCCTATTGAACACTCTATATGTTTTACTAGAGATAGAATAACCAAGAAAAATTCTAAGATCAGATTTGGAATTGAATTTTCCTAAGTTATCCTTAGTGTTAAGAATGAAGCATTTGCAACCAAAGGCTTTGAAATACTTGACAGATGGAGTTTTTCCATGCCAAAGCTCATATGGAGTTTTCTCAAGAATAGGTCTTATAGAGACCCGATTAAGCACATAGCAGGCTGTTGAAACAGCTTCTGCCCAGAAATACTTTGGCAGGGAGTTCTCATTAAGCATGGTTCTAGCAAGCTCTTGGAGGGACCTATTTTTCCTCTCAACAACACCATTTTGTTGAGGGGTTCTAAGAGAGGAGAAGTTGTGCTCAATTCCATACTTGAGACACAAGAGTTCAAATCTTTCATTTTCAAATTCTCCACCATGATCACTACGAATAGCAACTATGGTGAGCTCCTTTTCATTTTGAACTCTTTTTCTAAAGCTAGAGAATGTATCAAAAGTTTCATCCTTTGACTTCAAAAAAATACCCACGTGAATCCAGAGAAGTCATCGACAATGACATAAGCATAGAATTTTCCTCCTAAGCTGGCTATATTAGAAGGACCGAAAAGGTCCATGTGAAGGAGTTGGAGAGGCTTAGAAGTAGAGATTGCATTCTTTGATGCAAAAGAACTTTTGATCTGCTTACCCATTTGGCAGGCTTCACAGACCTTATCCTTCTCAAAGGATATCTTAGAAATCCCTCTAACTAAGTTATCCTTAGTAATCTTAGCTAAGGTATCCATCCCTACGTGTCCTAATCTCCTATGCCAAGTCCAACAATCATTAGAGGAATTAGTAGCAAAACATTTTTCATCATTGCAAACAACATTATCTAAGTCAATGATATAAATATTTTCTTTCCTATAGCCAGTGAACAGAGTTTTGTCATTTGATGCATCCTTAATTATACAGAATTTTGATTTAAAGATTACCTCATATCCTTTATCACACAACTAGCTAATACTAAGCAAATTATATTTTAATCCTTCAACTAATAGCACATTTTCAATGATAGGATTAGAACTGTTACCTATATTGCCGATGCCAACAATTTTTCCCTTTTGGTTTCCACCAAAAGTAACACTTCCTTTCTTCTTGTTGACAACAGCAAACTTGGTTGAGTCTCCTGTCATATGCCTCGAGCATCCACTGTCGAGGTACCATTTATCTTTTCCAGGAGAACAGTCAACCTGCAAAACCGAAGATCAAGTTGTCTTCTTTGGTACCCAAACTTTTTGGGTCCTAGAGTTAGATCTGGTTCCCTTAGGAACCCATTGAAGTTCACCATTTGATTTCTTATTAGATTTCAAAGGACATTCATAAGATTTATGTCTCATTTCATTGCATGCATGACAAATGATAGATCTAACAAAGAAATTCTTATAAGATTTCTTTTTATTAAACCTGTCATATCCTAAACCTGCTCTATCAAACGTTGTCCTCTGACTATTTAACAGCATGTTCAAGTTCTTACTACCATTAGTGAAATTCAGAACAAGTTTATTTAACGTCTCATTTTTCTTTTTAAGTTCTGAAACTTCCTTTTCATGCTGATTATTTTCCTTAGTATGCTTTTCAGCTAAACTAGCATTTTCTCTTTTCAACAGATTATATTTAGTCTTAAGCATATCAAATTGCTTAACTAAATCATTAAACGCATCAACCATATCACCTTCATCATCAGATTTACTTTCACTAGAAGAATGACTAACCTCATCCTCCTTGGCCATGAAGCACAAATTTACTACTTCTTCATCTTCTGAAGAGGAGGTGTCTCCTTCACTGTCATCCCAAGTGGCCTTCATAGCCTTCTTCTTAAACTTCTTAGAATTCTTCTTTGCTTGAGGACAATCTGCCTTCATGTGACCAGACTTTCCACACTCAAAGCATGTGATTTCCTTATCTCTTTGGGATTTCTCACCCTTTGGAAATCTTTTTCCTTGCAATCTCTTCCGTTGAAGGAATTTGCTGAATCTCCTAGTGATGAGAGCAATATCCTCTTCATCAACATCTTCCTCTGAGTCCTCCTGCTTGCTTGAGGAGGCTTTGAGAGCAATGTCCTTATTCTTGCTGATCTCTTTCTCCTTGAGATCTTCCTTCTCATTTGCTCTCATGGTTATCTCGTGTGTCATGAGAGAGCCAATGAGCTCTTCAAGCTTGAGAACCTTGAGATCTCGAGCTTCTTGTATGGCTGTCACCTTTGGTTGCCATACTCTCGGTAGGCATCTCAGAATTTTCCTTACCTGTTCTTCACCTGAGTAAATCTTACCAAGAACTTTAAGGCCATTAGTGATGTTAGTAAATTTAGTGAACATAGAACTAATGGTTTCCTCTTTTTCCATAGAAAACAGTTCATAATCGTGAACTAGCATACTCAATTTACTCTCTTTTACTTGGTTAGTTCCCTCATGTGTAACTTCTAGTAAGTGTCATATCTCTTTAGCACTTTCACACCCTTGAACTCTATTGAATTCATCACGATTTAGTGCACAGTATAGGGTGTTTATGGCTTTGGCATTAAGGCTCAGATTTCTCTTATCGGACTCAGTTAATTCAGTAGAGTTCTTAGGGATACTTTTCCCATCTACAGTTTTCATGGCCTTCAAAGGACCATTCTATATTATACTCCAAATCTCATAGTCCATGGCTTGAACGAATATTCTCATTCTTGCCTTCCAATAAACATAATCACTGCCATCAAACAGTGGTGGACGAGAAATGGACTGACCTTCAGTGTGTGAGGTGTTTGCGTTGAATGCCATAGTAAATATATCTCACAGAATATTCAAACGCAACTTAGACAATGATTAACCTTGCTCTGATACCAATTGTAGGATCGAGATTGCCTAAGAGGGGGGGGAGTGAATTAGCCTTTTTAGAACTTAATTTACTAAACTAATTAATTTCTCTCTTATATTCAAACGATTTGAAAACAGCAAATAATCAAACAATAAAAGTGAGAGAAATTGACACCACAGTTTTTAACGTGGTTCGGCTAAGCTTGCCTACGTCCACGCTTCAAGGATCCCCCTTAAAGATTCTTAACCTTCTCCTCACGAGAAAACCAGATCGAACTTCTGGGCGTCGATCTACTGCCTTTACACCTTGATTGAACTTCACGGGCGTCAATCACAGCCTTTACAGAATTGTGAGTTTGTAAAAAGATTTGCACAAGCTACACACTCTCAAAGATTAAATCTCAAGTTATCGATTCGAGAGGTGTAAAAGAATAATACAGAGTATGAAAGTTACGCTCGTTAGGGCTCAGTAGAAGATTTGCAAAAGTTATTTCTTCGAGCTTTCTTCTCGGCTTTAATACTCTGTCTGCAAACGGCTCTTGGAATTGAATGCTCCTTATCAGAATAGGAAACTTTATTCCCGTTGGAGCAGCATCCGTACAAATACAGATAGCCGTTGCTTCCATTTATGTTCTTCGCCATTAATGCTCTGAAGTTGAAGTTCTGGACGAAGTCACTGTTGCTTCGCGGTTATTTTGAATTATGGTGGAAGATCACCGGTTGAAGCAGCTTTAAAATATCGGATCGTTATCGGTAGATGCAACATGATAAGCGCTGAACTGCCATCGGTATATGTTGCTTTAAGAAGCTGAACCGGTATCGGCAGATGTAACGTTATAAGCGCTGAACCGCCATCAGTATATGCAACTTCAAAACGCCATCGGCAGAAGTGATTCTGAAATGCCATCGGCAGGAGTAGCTTCAAATGCCATCAACAGGAGTAGCTTGAAAACGCCATCGGCAGAAGTGATTTTGAAATGCCACCGGTAGAAGCAACTACAAAATGCCATCGGCAGGAGTAGCTTGAAAACGCCATCGGCAAAAGTAACCTTTGAACAACTTCGCCTTTTATCGTTTAGTGATCGGCAGGAGTAGCCTTGAACGACTCCGCCTTTGTCGTTTAGCAATCGGTGTATGTCTACTTTTAACAACTCATCCGCAGATCAGTTTTCAGCCATGTTTTACTATTCAGCCCTGTACACTTAACCCGATTCATTAGACAACTAAAATATCTTTTTCAAGGTTATTTCCAAATAATTTCATATTTATAATTCATTATTCTCATTTAATAAACATAATCAAATTACATACTTAACATACAAATACATCATCAAAAACATATTTAGACTTAAACACTCTATAAGTCAATAATTTGTTGTTGGATTTACACTCACACATGCTCTAATAAAAAACTTCACTTTTACATACAAAGCTTTTTATATCATTACTAATTATATTTAATTATTTTAATTGTGATTTCTCGTACCATTACAAAATGGCTTGTAGTGAAAGATTTAAAACTAAATAATTTTCATATAGGCTAAGACGCGAAATCAAAGGGCTTAATTCACATCGATTCAACAATAAGATCAACATATAGTAATAACAAAGGGTCAGTAAAAGAGTCTATGAAATAATTGGTCTAAAACAAGCATGGTGTCATTCACTCGAAACTATGGTTGTGATGGTGTTAGGAATCAACCTGAGTCATGACCCCCAAGAGGTTGAGCGCTGCAACACCGACACGTGGCGCACACAGTTGATATATGTCTCTTGTCGCGACGTCACCTTCTTAGTGTGTCGTTGCAACACGAGTCATGCACATGGAGTTTCTGAATTTTTCCTAGTGTCGCATCTTCGAGTTTTTCATTGCCACGGTGCCACCCAAAAAATTCAATTGTACTGTAACCCTAGTCGATTGCCAGATTGATTTTTCATTAGCTTTTTTTGATTTGTCAATATCAATTGGTGTTAACCCAATCCAAACATGTAATAATTCATCCATGGTATCTATAATTGATTTTTATCCAAAGATTTCAATCCATAAATCGAAATCGGATTGTTATTTGAAATTCCAAATTTTATTTTAGAAAAAGACAACAAAAACAAGTCGGAATCCAACTTACTCTCAAAGTTCTTTGACGCATAATGTTGTGTCATGATTCCCGATCCGACACAATTGTATCCTCCAACATTCTTTTCTCTCCAACAACCGTTGCCTTTTCCCCAAATGAGAAGCTAGATTGGGGTGGATAATTGGAGTCTTTTACACTAACCCAGACCCATCAGACTCATCAGGCTAGGGGGTCACCATTTAATATAACTTGTCAACATTTAAATCAACATTCTCCAGTCCCTACACACATTAAATCAGCGGGTTTCACAAGTTATACTAAAATAAGGGTCGAGCAATTGACAAGTTTAAAAGATGTCAACAACAAATAGAAATATATGTAAATATGTTAAAAAAATTAAAATAAGAATTATTTAATAATTAAATTGTTTTTATTCTTCAAATTCTCCATAAATCAAGCTCTTGGTACATAAACTACAATATTAGAAAAAGAAAATGTGTTAGGTCAGTAAAGAGCCCTAGCGAGGGGCCAATACCTTAAATAATTTACGTCTTTTTAAAAAATAAGGGACGAAAAACTCATTAACACGAGACCTTTTAGCTTTGCCGGGTTCAGACCAATCACTCAATTTATTCTTTCCTTCTTTTCCTATCGCTTCTTTTTAAGAACCCACTCCCTTTCTTCTCTCCACACCTTAAACCGAACTGTGGTTAACCTTTTGAAGTTCTTTAAGGACTCGAGTTTCGTTGCCATCAAATTTTCCTTTTCCAAGTATTGAGATGGAGTGTGGTCGATCGGGACGCTTTCTTGGTCCAGCGACTATATCTCCTAGTTTTAGAGAGTTGTAAATGTTTCAGGTTTTGATACCTTCGGTTTGGGCTTGGCCCATCTCGATTAGAAGCCCAAATTTGGGACTTTTTGTAGTCACGAGATCTAAGACTACCCTCCTCACGGACACCTTACCAACCCACCACCAGCGAAGACCGTTTTTGGGTACAGCTCAGCAAAAAATTTCAAATGAATGAGTCCACGTCATCAATAATGAACCTCCAAGTCATAATTAAGTATTATCGGTGCATGATTAGGATAATCCCGTTAGTTATGGCTACTTTTAATATTTTCAAATGACATAGTCTACGTCATCAAAATTAGAACGTCCAAGTCATCATTAAGTCTGTGTGTCTTCCACCTCAGCCGACTGCTTTAATTGCGTGTTGTCACTCTGCTTCTCTGCTCCGCTGTATCACTAAACTTTGTAATTAAAATCTTTTTCATCTTCTCTTCATTTGCACCACCGCTGTTCCGCTCAGCCAACTCATTCTTACTCAATTCAGTCCTCCAACCCAAATCTCAATTTCTCAGATGCCATTTTTACCATTACAGAAACCTTCCATATAACATTCTTCCTCTTATTCTTCTCTACCATGAAAGGCGGTCTTTCCAAGCTCGGAATCTCGCTCATCGCCGTTTTCGCCGCTTGTTTCATCGCCCTTATCTCCGGGCTCTCCTTCGTTCTCTGGCGCCGCCGCCTGAGATGTCACTTTCATGTTAGGGACTTCGAGGTCGGAGCGAATCAGAATAAAAAGATTCTCGGTTTTCTCTGCTGGCCGAAGAACCATTCTCGGATTGAACCTAATGAAACTCTTCAACCGGCTAACAACGACAGAGAAGGAGACGACGAGATGAAATGGCAGGAAATTTACCGTTCTTCGAGAGTGCTATTCACAATCAGAGAGGAATCGGAAAGAGAAGGAATAGATTCTGAAAACTGTTCTTCGTCGGAGAAAGAAGTTAAAGAGACGACAGGGTCGAATCGTATGGTGATTACATCAGAGGAAAAAGAGACGCCGTTTGAAACGCCTTGTTCTTCTCCACCGTACTATACTCCTACTCGCAAGTTTCAGACCGACTATGGTACGGAAACTGCTGCCTGGAAATAAGGTTAGCGGCGATGTCAATGTTCCTTTTCTCAACTTAAAACTTCAAGGCATTTGCTTAAGTTTGACGGAAAGTTGTATCGAGCCGTCATACGCCACAGGCGATGATCGAAGAGATACACTTTACGTCATGCTTATGAGTTGTTTGTTCTGGTTTTAGTTTTCTCTTTCATTCTTTCGTCAACGATTTATAGTGTCCGTAGATCCGCTGTTATTGGTACAATTTGATCAGGATTAAGAACAGAAATATTTTATTTTTATAAACGTAATTAATTGATTAAAAAAGGAGGAAATTAGGTGAGTGTTGATTTTTTTGTGACAAATAGGAGAGGAACTAATTGTAGTAATTGTAGCTGCAAAAGGGAAGTGAAAAACGGGTGGGCAAATGTAGAAAGTAGCCGTTGCAAAGTAAATAACCCCACCGACTTTTTCCAAATTTAAAAATTAAATTAAATTGATTAGCCATTTGATTATCAGTTTCGTTTGACGAGTATGTGGTGTAATCCAATTCAATAGTATGTAATTTGGGGGCCACTCAAATTTGGGCCCCGCCCAATTTAGTAGAACGGGCAAGTTAAGTGGACCTTAAGTTGATAATTGTTCTTTTCTGTTTGACGTTGGAAGAAATATAAAGGGGAAGCGATTTCAGTAATGGCAGAAGTGAGAAGAAGGAATCTGGGGAAGAAGAAGATAAAGAAAATGTATTGAAGACCTGGGAGACTGCAATCGAATTGAGAAATAAATAAAGATGTAGATCTAGGCATCAATTATCGTAGCTGCATTTGGTGGTCTCGAAAACACCGTTAGATTTACAATCAGAAATCAGAGGAACATTCAAATCGCAGCATTTCACTATTGGATTATAATGCCCTACCTTGAAACAAAGAATCTTGAATCGAATCCGAAGATACATCTCAACGTCGATGCGTAGATGCCGTTACCCAGTAGGACCAGCTGTTGACCGGCTCAGAACTGTTGTATTTTTTTTTCCCTTGATAAAAGGGTGTCGATCCGACGGTACTGAATCTCTGGTCCTCGTAATACTTGTTTGCCTCGACCGAATCGTAGTAAATCCCAATCCGTTGGTTAGGGTTTCTGGCGGAGATGTTGAGGCCAAGGTTGTAATGGAAGTAATTGTCAGTCGAACTGAAATTGAATTGAGTGAGAGAGGCGTCGGTGACGTGAAATTTGAGGAGATTGGGATGGAAAATCAGCCAGAAAACGAAGACGAAGATGCCGGCGATGATTACGAGGGTGATGATAATCTGGAAAATACAGTTGAAAATGCAACTACAACAACAACTGAAAAAGGCAGCCGCAACAGTCACAGCCAGCGCCGCGTCCAGTGGCGTGGTAGTCATTTTGAGGCGGGGGAATGGAAGGGCCGTAGCAGGCGCCGTTAAGATGACAACACTGATCAACCATGGGTGAAACTGAAAGAGAGAATAGGAAGAAATGAAAAGGCCAGAAGGGAACAGTGAATTTAAAGGTAGGAAGAATCGGAGAGGCAGGTTGAGTTGGCAAGTCGGAGGAGGAAGGAGAGTGCAGAGTGGGGATTAAAAACCTACGCGATCTGTAACTTAATTTAGCGTGGTGGGCCCCACCATATGGATATGGTGGGGTCCACCGCCATATGGCATAATCAAAACTTGATTTGAAGAAGATAGCATTGAAGATTTAAATGTAGTATAATTTCTTTTATTATTTATAATATAAAGTAGTTATGCTTCAAAGTTTAAAGTCTTATGGTTTTATTCGTTTTTCCTGCTAGTTGTAAGTTTAATATTGAAAATTTTCATCTAAGTCTTGTTGTTTCCAAATTGGTTTTTGAGATGATTCATTAATTGTTAATTTATTAAAATGAAAAAAATAAATTATTTTTAAAGGATTGAAGCTACAACATATTTACCACACAACACTTGCACCTTCACAAGAACATTAATAACACTTTGTTTTATTATCCAAGAGTTGATATTTAGATGCTCACTTGACATCAAAATGTTAAATTTAATGATTTTCTTGAACAAATGTTTGATTTGTTGATGATCAAAGGCTTTTACTGAATGTGCAATCCACAGACAGGCCTAAACAGAAATACTGAGTCTAATAACTCAATTTTTGGAGAAAACTCAAATGCATATTTGAAAGTATAGTCCATGATTCGTAACGGAACACTTAAAATTAATTTATAAAGTTATAGCCCATAAGAGATTAACTTGGAAGTCAACAAATTGATCACATAATAAAATAGTGTAGTAAAATACATCAAAGTAACTATCGTGCAAGAAAAAAAAAATCTATCACTTAGTATAATTATACAGACAAAAACAAAAAGAGCAGAAATAGATAAGTCTTCAACAAAGAAAAGAGAATAAATAAACGCTAAGAATGAAGACAAAAGGGAATATGAACTCCAAGAACATAGTTAGTCTTTGGTACGAATGATTAAACTTAATATGGATCTTAAAACTATATACAATTCATGAGAAAACTTGTTTTTGTCTTTATTAATTACAAAACCATGTGTTGGTTAAGAAAAATGCAAATATGAATTTACTTAAAACTTTTTTATCTTTTAAAAATAAGTTCCAAGAGTCATCGGTGGAGCGAGAAAACCAATCTAAATACTATATTTAGCTATCTAGAAAATAATACCATTGCTATTTTTTCTTGAAAAGCGGTTCTGATAAGAATAAAATCACTCACAAACCTTCGTACAACGAATGTCCATAGTTACTCCAGAGAAAGAAAAATGATTGAATGAAGACAAGTTCACACAACTCTCACCAAATTTAGGAATTTGCGCCCGATGACATACCATCAAAGCAAACTCATGAGAACCTATAACAAAACTGATGTCAAAATCTCTTCCAAAACTTAAGGATGACGGATCTGTCCTACACAGGAAATAGGAGTCCAAATCGATGCACCGAAGCGACAAAATTTCAAGCCCAGAAAGATATCTCAAATAAAAAGGTATGTCGTTGTAGTCTTGAAAAGGAAACACTGTGGCGCCCAATAGGTGTTAGGGTTGTCCCACATCGATTGTGTAAGGGGCTTAATGGTAGTTTATAAGCGTGAGAAAAAGCCTCACCCTTTGAGCTAGCTTTTGGGGTTGAGAAGACTCAAGACCACCAACACTAATATAAGAGCCCAAGTTAATAACAAGTCTTCACCCAAGCCGGGATAAGCTGGGTCGATGGTTATCTGACTCAATACCCAATGTGTGAAGGGGGAGATTGTTGTCACACATCGGTTGTGGAAGGGGCTTGGTGGTAGTTTATAAATGTGATGGAAAGTCTCACCTTTTGAGCTAGCTTTTGGGGTTGAGAAGATTCAATACCACCAACACTGATATCAGAGCTTGAAGTGTAACACCTGACAATCCCGGCCAGGTGATCTTCTTAACTGAATTAACTGTCACCGTTATTTTTGGTCCTTTGATTGAATTTAATACCAAGGCTTATTTGATTGTTAATTGTGTGGTGGCAGAATTGTAATTATGAGGGATCGCAATTGGTATAAATAGAAAATGGAAACCTTAAACCTCACTAAAACCTCACTATAGCCGACACATTCACTCTCGGCGAATTTCCTCTCCTCTCCAGAGCTCTCTCTTTCAGCCAGCTACAGCTCCTTTCGGCGACAGATTCTTCAGTCTCCACCCCGACGAATTCACACCCTAGGTAATGTTGACTTAGAGAGTGTTTAAGTCATAATTTGTTTTTGATGATGTCTGTGTGTATTAAATATTCAATTTGATTATGTGTACTTAATGAGAATTATAAATATGAGTTTATTTGGAAATACCCTTGAAAAGGGTATTTTAGTTGACTAATGAATCGGTTTGAGTATACAGAGCTAAATAGTAAAACAGGCTTGGATATACCGATAGCTACACGACAAAGAACAGAAGGCTTCTGCCGATTGAGTTTTCAAGCCACATCTGCCGATGATGTAATCAGCGCCTAATGTTTTCTCTGCCGCTGACGTGGTCAAAAAAAAAAAAAAAAAAAAAAAAAACTCCCTGCGTTGGGGAATGGGGTCTTGAGCTATGCTACCCCTGGGCCTCTAGCTATGCTAGCCCTGTTACCCGACCTGGCCAGTGTCTGTTCGTTGCTACCCCCCGTTATTCATAAGTCCCTGCGTGGTTCCCTTGGGCCCAGGGGCTTATGTTCGTCCCTCCTGGTGTGCCTAATGTTCCCGTTGGGCCCAGGGCTGAGTGTTCGTACCCTCCTGGTGGTTGACTTGTTTCTTCTTCCTAGAGGCCCTGCTGGTGCTACGCGCCTTTCTATGCTGGGTGGTTAGGAAGCTCCGTGAGTTCCCTCCTTTTCACTGTACACCTGA
>CM039502.1:73499742-73544050 GCA_022432975.1 Begonia masoniana
AAAAATTTATACTATTTGCTTTGGCTTGTTCGGGGCATCAAAATCACACGGTTGAGTTTCTTCTTTTCTTGTAGCGTGATTGGTGACTGATGATGTCAAAATAGAATATATTCAATTTCAATTCAATTATATGTATAATTATGGGTAAATAATACTTGAATAATTTCTACTAGGGGTGATCGTGGTCCGGTTCGGTCCAATTTTTGAAAAATTTAAGACTGAACCACTAAATTCGGTTTTTAATTTTTTGCACTAATAAGCCAAAAATATTTTCCAGAACCAGATTAGAACCGGACCAGAATTCTGGTCTCGGTTCTGGTCCGGTTCTGGTCCTCCCGTTTTTTTTTTTTTTTTTTTTTTTTGCACTATAACTAATCAACAAACAAATTTTTTGGTAAAAGAAAATCGAAATAAAACCAATTCAACTTGAAAACCGATTGAAAACCGAACCTCAATTTTGGTTTTCAAATAGGGTTTGGGCTCGGTTTTCAATCATTTTGGCTCCATTTTCGACTGTTTTTAAACTCAGTTTTCTCATCCCAATAATCCATAAAAGATACAAACGGTTGTTCATTATAAATATCTTTAAATGCTATTACAATAACTAATCATCTAACCATCCATAAAACCAAAAATACTCTGATTTGTCGTTATAAACCATTAGAGATGAAGAACAGTAGAACACCTATTTCATTCAGCATGGAAATGACAGAAAAAAAAATTAGTTGTAAACTAATTAGTTGGAAACAACTAACTATTTTAAAGAGACAAAAAAATTTAGTTGTAAACTCTCTCAACTTCAGTCATAAACATCATCCGTAAAACAAAAACACCCTGATTTTACAGCGTCATCCTCAATCTGTAACATAAAGACATCAAAAACACACATTATTGTTCATCATAAACAACTAGAAATAAAAATTACCACTAAAACAACTAATCATTTTAAACTAAAACGACAAAAAAAATGAAGATCACATCATGAGTGCAAATCACAGACATTTCCGTGTCTTCCCTCTTGACATGTCAAAAAATATAACTACGTTACGTACCACTTCTCTTACCATTTCGCATTTCCCTCCCAAGTCTCGACAATACCTCCTTCGAGAAAATTATTCACCAATTATAATTGATTCGCTACATTCACCTGCTGATGTAATATCTGCAAAATATAAGTTACAAAGTAAGTATATAATACATAATAATTACTACAAAAAATAAAGAAAAATTTAAAACACACATTTTTCAAAATCATCACTTCCATCATTGAAGTGTTCTAAATCACGTATTTCCCCACGAAACCAACTTTGACTGCAAATAAGTGTCTCGACAGTCTTTGGTGATAAAGAACTACGAAAAGAATCTAATACGCGTCCACCACTACTGAAAGCTGACTCCGAAGGAACTGTGGAAATAGAAATAACCAATACATCTTTTGCAATTTTACTTAATATTGGATATTTCAAGGAATTCAATTTCCACCATGGCACAATATCTTGATTGTCCGAAAAAATTTCTAACTCTTCGGATAAATATTGATAGACTTCCGTCCTCTTGCTTGAATCACCTCGCTCACTAAGACGGTTGCAAAATTTCTGAAATAGCTTATTGTGGTTTTGTCCTGTGGATGAAGATGTCGCAACACTACTTCTACAATAATTCTGTGACATTTCAATTCCCAAATCTACTTTGCATTGAAGATATAATCTGTTAATCACTGTCCGTACATTACTCACCAAATCGATTGCTTTATTATTGTCAACCAACGTTGTAAGACTGTAATATCCGACTTTTAGGGATATTAATATTTTAATATAAATGGCATTTTTGTAAATATGTCAAATCAAGCCCGTTTTACGAACAGAAGGTTTCGTTGGGATCCTAATTATTAATATGGATTTTTAAGGAATTTACGAGAATTTCTGGAGTAGTAACGCTTAATTCCGAGTAATTACGTTCTCGTAATATAAAGGACGTTTTAGTAAAAATAGTAAACGAGGTCTGATTTGTGAACGGACAGTTTTGTTAGGACCCAAATCATAAGTTGGAATTATTGGTGAAATAAGGAGATTTGGTGAAACCGAATAGTTAGCCGATTAACGAAACGAATGACTAAATGAATATAAAATAGAAGTAAGGGCAAAATGGTAATTTGCCAAGTAATTTTATAAAAACAACTTAAATCCTCTTCTCCCTCGTTTGTTTCTCTCCTTGCGAAGAACCAGAGAGCTTCTGGTTTCTCTCCCTCACGCACGCCGGCGATTCTCCCTCAACCAACGCCGATTTCTCCTCCGATCAACGCCGTTCCTTCACGTTTTCTTCTCCACCCAACGCTATAGGTAAGATTCCGTAGCTTTGGTACGTTAGATTTCGATTTCTAAGATTTAGGGTTTTGTTTAAGATTTCGTTAAAATGTCGATTAGGTTTCGTAATCGATAGATTTACTGTAAATATAGATATAAAAGATGTATGGAACGTTATTGGACGAAATTATAGCGATTTGTGAGAAAAGTCGAAATTGGTGAGATTTAGGGTTTTTAGAGAAAAAAATCGTAAATGGTGGTTTGTGATATCGAACGTAGATTGTTCGATAAAGCGCCTCGATTAGTTAAATTGGAATTTTTAGGAAACTCCTTTGGTTAAGGATTTTATTAATTTGGACGTTATTGGTTCAATTGCATTTTAGTGTTAATTGTTGTGAATTGCCTTAGGTGCACCCGCCCGTGGACGGAGCTAGCATTCAACGGACATCAGGTAAGTCTTTCGTGACCTGTTTGGCCGATTGGCCTACACCATGAGATCTTTTGTTGTTCGAGGAAATTGGAGAATTGTTGTTTAAATGCTTTGGTTGGGTAGTTAGGATTAGTTTCTTTTGTAGGTTATGCTTGAGTGTCTTGATGGTACGTATGATGGTTCTATGTTGTATGTTTTAATTATGTTTATAGCATTGTATCTGTTCATGCATCATGTTTCTGAAAAAGTACGAAAAAGGAATTTCTATGCATGTTCTTATGAAAAGGAAAAAGGTTAATGAAATGTAAGAATGAATGTAATCTGTTTCGACGGTGGTGGTGGTTCAGACATGGCTGCTTGGGGAGCATGTTTTCCCCCCGGTTAGATACGAGGGGCTATCCAACCGAAGGATGTGCCGCTCCTATCTAGCGAGAGTGAGGCCACGGTAAAGTACAAGTATAAGTATAAGTACAAGAAATGAAATGAATAGCGAAAAGGTAGGAAGCATGTTTTTATGAACGGCACGCATAGCATGCATTGCATTCACGTAGACTTACTGAGCCTTAAGCTCACGACTTATGTTTATGGTGTAGGTGACCTCTACACAGGTGAGGGATGAGATCCCTCCACCCGAGGCATGATCGGTTGAAGAACAGATGGCCCGTGGGAGTGTGCTGGGCAGTCGGTGCGTATTTGACCCGTGGGGGAATGTAGGTATATGATTTGGGAAACGTGATATGAATTGTATAGGTGAATTATATTAGGATGCTTGGATTTGGTTAGTTAATAGGTTAATGTTTTGACGTTTTGAAACCTGTTTTATAAACTGTTTGGTAAATTTTAAATAGAAGGAAACGTCTGGTTTTTAAATGGATCCACGCTATTTATTTTATGAAAGTTTATTACGTTTTAATCACGTTCTAGGCAGGTTTCATGTTGTCTATACTTGGTGGATGAGGGAAATAAGAAATGAATGATGTTATGTTAAAGTTTAATGGAAAAATGTGTAGAAGTAGACTTGTGAATGGAGGAGAAATGGTGAGGGAAGTTGATGGTTGCTCTCTGGAATTCGGATTCTAGAGAGCACTTGTATAGAAAAAGAAAAAGAAGAACAGAGATGGGGAGAGATGTAGCGATCGATCCCTGCTGTGGTGCAGCGATCGATCTCTGTTTCTTTGCAGCGCAAATGTCAACTCTGCCCTCTTTCATTTTAATTGTAAATTGATTTAATTATAGTTTTAAATAATAGTTTTCATAATCGTTTTAATTGTTTTAAATGTTTTACGCAAATGATTTTAAATTGTTTTCCGTATCAACGCTAGTATAAAAGAAAATGAAAAATTTATACGGG
Source organism: Begonia masoniana (assembly GCA_022432975.1). Taxonomy (NCBI): domain Eukaryota; kingdom Viridiplantae; phylum Streptophyta; class Magnoliopsida; order Cucurbitales; family Begoniaceae; genus Begonia; species Begonia masoniana. The sequence goes on from CM039502.1 coordinate 73,503,827, forward strand.
TAAATGGGTACGGTTTTAGGGTCGTTACAAAGACAAAGTGGTGTGATTGTACTGTGTAGGTCAGTTCTGTCTAGGAGACTGAAATTTAAGTGGACCGTTAGTGACCCTCTAGCCTTTCCTAATAACTTATTTAAAAATGAAATTCTGTCTAAGAAGATTGTCAAGAGCAACATCTCCTGGGAATTATTCTAATCAGTACTTTCAACGGTTTAATTTTTTGATTTAATTAATTTTGTTTTAATTTTGTTTATATTTTATTTCTTTTTTAACAATTATATAATTTTTATTTTTTTTATTGACGTAATAATATTATAATAAATTTCTATATATTAGTTATTTTTTATTTTAATTAACTTATGATTTTTGTTATTATTACATTTTACGCAAAAATATGGACATTATACTTTATTAATTTATTTTAATATTTGTATATTTTAATATTTTTTTTCTATATTAGCAACGACGATGGATTTCGATTTGAGTAGATCGGTTGATTTAGGCAAGAGATCAACTAATGATGCCGAAATGGATTGGTATTCAGACGGCACGCCTGAATATGGTGATCTACAAGCATTCGATCACACAGATGAAAATGAAGAATTATTTGCGTATTCAACCTCTAAAACTCTAGATGATGATCTTTGAACACCGGTCGGCTTTGATGACAAAGAGGTGGAAAGTAGATCGGTAAGAGAACAAATCGGTATGAGCTTTTTTTTTAGGTAGAAAATATGCTTCTTTAGAAGAAATACGCAAATATTTTTTGGAAAACGGTTATGGTATAAAATTCACTAAAAGTGAAAAGAGTCAATCGACGGCTGAGTGTGAAAATGGATGTGGGTGGCAACTGCATGCTTCGAGAATGCAAGATGAGCATACGTTTTAAATAAAGGGTTTGATCGACTCTCACAGTTGTTCGAGGAAAGTTGAGAATCAACACGCTTTAGCGAAATGGGTGGCGAAGCATTATCTGAACAGATTCAAAAGTCACCTTACCTAGAACATCCCTTCTATTATCGAAAGAGTGAGGAATGACTTCACTGTCGAAATTTCACCTAGTTTTGCTACAAGAGGGAGAAGCATAACTCAAACCCTCAACGAAGGGAAGTACGACGAACATTACAGGCAACTGTGGTCGTACGCAGTCGAAATATTCAGATCAAATATAGACAGCATAGTAAAAATTGATGGGAACCCAGTGGGCCCTACTTCTTTGAGATTCCAAAGATTGTATATGTGCACGGCTGCTTGCAAGAGTGGGTTGCTGGAGTGCGGGAGACCCATTATATACTTGGATAGCTGTCATCTGAAGGGGTCATGTGTCGGCCAATTACTCACAGCCATCAGTATTGATGGCAACGATGGAGTATATCTCGTTGCTATTGCCAACGTCAAATCTGAGTGTGCGGACTCATGGACATGGTTTTTGCAAATATTAAAGCAAGACCTAAACACTGAATCAGGTCGCGGTTGGACACTTGTTTTAGATCAACAAAAGGTATAATGCATTTTTATATTTTATTTCAAATTTTGAGGCGTTGTGGTAGTAATATTGTTTTATTGACGCTGTTTTTCGTGCAAATATCAAGGGTTGTAGAGAGCTATTCAATAACAATTCAAACATCGCTTCTGCCTCCGACATATGTACGCAAATTTTAAAAATTATTTTCGGGGCAGAGCATACATAGATGCGATGTGGAATACGGTCAGGGCACCCCCGGAGGTCCATTTCAAGCATGAAATGCGTAAATTGTATCAGCTTAGTTCGAAGGCCCACGCATGGCTTCGAGCAGAAAAGCTTAAATATTGGGCTAGTTATATTTTCTCTTAGAATCCCAAGTGCGATCTGGGATTGAATAATTTATGCGAGTCATTCAATGCACTTTTTTTGTCGGTCAAGAACAAACCGATCCTGACAATGTTCGAGATGATCCGAAAGCGTTTAATGACTCGCATCGTGAAGAAATTTAAGAAGGTGGTTCAATCAACCGACATCATGTGTCCCCAGTTAAGGAAAAAACTTGATAAGCTAATGAGTGCATCTGGAAATTGGAATGCAACATTTGCGGGAGCTGCATGATTTCAGGTCAGCAACGGATACGAACAATTCATTGTCGACATGAATTTGTGTGTGTGCAACTATACCAAGTAGAAGCTTATAGGAATCCCCTATGTTCATTCCATTCCTTGCATGTACTCGATGAGAGTAGCGCTGGAAAATTACGTGCATGCATGCTATCACAGAGCAAAATACCTGCAAATGTACTCACACTATATTCGTCCCATTAGCGGCTAACTAATGTGGTCGTCCGTAGATGGGCTGAACGAAATCGTTCTGCCCAAAAAAAAGCGCCAACCTGGTAAGCTGAAGAAGACAAGAGTGCGAGATGCTGAAATATCGTCAAGCTTGAGAATTAGTAAGGGGAACTCCACCCTGCGATGTCATATATGTTGACAGCAGGGGTATAATACTCGCACTTGTCTTAATTGGAGATCAACTTTAGACGCAACTATGCAAGACACATTCATGGGCTTCAACAGATTTGAAGGGACGCAAGAATCTTCGACGCGCGGTCGTGGCAAAAATTGTTGAATTTTTTATTGGCGGAGAAATGAGTTATTCCTTTTTTTTATTTTTTTATTTTTTTATTCTTTAATTATTAATTTAATTTTTTAAGGTACCATTTATTAATTTAATTTTGAAAAGTGATTGAAATTGTAATGATTTATTTTAGTTTATTGAAATTGCAATTTTTGAAAGGTGATTGAAATTGTAATTATTTATCTATTGAAATTGAAATTGTAATTATTTATCTATTAAAATTGAAATTGTAATTAATTATATACACTAAACTACGTCAGTGGGTCATTGTCGTCATCGTCATTGGAGTCGTTGCCATCCAATTCTGGACACTCGCATCCAGTCCATCGACTCTGCCTATGAGGTGCTGGATGTCCCGCTGCACTCTGCTGTATCTCCAGTACTTGCTGCTGGTGCGTCTGCTGCATTTGATACTGTAGGATCGGTATTGTCTAAGAGGGGGGGTGAATTAGACTTTTTAAATTAACTTAAATTTCTAAATTAATTTCTCTCTTGAATAAAGCTTGTAGACTAATAGCATACAATCAAATAAAGTAAAGAGAGTGAGAGAAAATTCGACACCACAGTTTTTAACGTGGTTCGGCCAAACTGCCTACGTCCACGCTCCAAGGCTCCTCCTTGAAGATTCCTTACTTCTCCTCAACGAGAAATGCTGATCGAACTTTACGGGCTTCGATCCACAGCCTTACACAATCCTGGATTGAACTTTACGGGCGTCAATCCACTGCCTTACAGGGTTTTCAGATTTGAATCACAGATTACAATAATCTACAAACTCTCAAAACAGAATCTCAAGTTTTGGAAATGAGAGATGTAGATAGAATTACAGAGAATGTATAATTTCAAGTTAGGGCTCAGCAATGAATTTTCGCAAAAAAGTTGTTCCTTCGTGCTCTAACCTTGGCTTAAATACTCTGTATGTTCGTCGGCTCTTGACTTCAATGCTCCTTATCCAATAGTGGAAACTTTGTTACCGTTGGAGCAGCTTTCGTACAATTTCAGGTAGCCGTTGCCGTCTGTAGTTGCAAATCGTCGTCGACATTAATGCTCTGTAGTTAAGACTGAAAACGACGTTACTGTAGCTTCGCGCTAATTTTGAATTCTGGCGGAAGACAATGTTGTTTTAGTCTTGAACCGCCATCGGTGGATGCAACTTCAAAAATATTGAACCGGCATAGGATGATGAGTCTTTAAAACGCTGAACCGGTGTCGGATGATGAAGCTTTAACATGTTGAACCAGCATAGGATGATAAAAGTTTTAGACGTCTTCCGGCTTTGTCGTTTAGTGAGCGTAGGATGTCTTCTTTGAATCTCATCCGGCTTTGTCGTCTAGCGAGCGGTGGAGTTCTTCTTCGAAGTCATCCGCTTTGTCGTTTAGTGAGCGGTGCAGTTCTTCTTCGAAGTCATCTGCCTTGTCGTTTAGTGAGCGGTGGAGTTCTTCTTCGAAGTCATCCGCCTTGTCGTTTAGCGAGCGGTGGAGTTCTTCTTCGAAGTCATCCGCCTTGTCGTTTAGTGAGCGGTGGAGTTCTTCTTCGAAGTCATCCGCCTTGTCGTTTAGCGAGCGGTGGAGTTCTTCTTCGAAGTCATCCGCCTTGTCGTTTAGTGACCGGTGGACTAAGGCATTTTACACATCCGCCTTTGTCGTTTAGTGACCGGTGGACTAAGGCATTTTACACATCCGCCTTTGTCGTTTAGTGACCGGTGGACTAAGGCATTTTACACATCCGCCTTTGTCGTTTAGTGACCGGTGGACTAAGGCATTTTACACATCCGCCTTTGTCGTTTAGTGACCGTGGACTAAGGCATTTTACACATCCGCCTTTGTCGTTTAGTGACCGGTGGACTAAGGCATTTTACACATCCGCCTTTGTCGTTTAGTGACCGGTGGACTAAGGCATTTTACACATCCGCCTTTGTCGTTTAGTGACCGTGGACTAAGGCATTTTACACATCCGCCTTTGTCGTTTAGTGACCGTGGACTAAGGCATTTTACACATCCGCCTTTGTCGTTTAGTGACCGGTGGACTAAGGCATTTTACACATCCGCCTTTGTCGTTTAGTGACCGTGGACTAAGGCATTTTACACATCCGCCTTTGTCGTTTAGTGACCGTGGACTAAGGCATTTTACACATCCGCCTTTGTCGTTTAGTGACCGTGGACTAAGGCATTTTACACATCCGCCTTTGTCGTTTAGTGACCGTGGACTAAGGCATTTTACACATCCGCCTTTGTCGTTTAGTGACCGTGGACTAAGGCATTTTACACATCCGCCTTTGTCGTTTAGTGACCGTGGACTAAGGCATTTTACACATCCGCCTTTGTCGTTTAGTGACCGGTGGACTAAGGCATTTTACACATCCGCCTTTGTCGTTTAGTGACCGTGGACTAAGGCATTTTACACATCCGCCTTTGTCGTTTAGTGACCGGTGGACTAAGGCATTTTACACATCCGCCTTTGTCGTTTAGTGACCGTGGACTAAGGCATTTTACACATCCGCCTTTGTCGTTTAGTGACCGTGGACTAAGGCATTTTACACATCCGCCTTTGTCGTTTAGTGACCGGTGGACTAAGGCATTTTACACATCCGCCTTTGTCGTTTAGTGACCGTGGACTAAGGCATTTTACACATCCGCCTTTGTCGTTTAGTGACCGTGGACTAAGGCATTTTACACATCCGCCTTTGTCGTTTAGTGACCGTGGACTAAGGCATTTTACACATCCGCCTTTGTCGTTTAGTGACCGGTGGACTAAGGCATTTTACACATCCGCCTTTGTCGTTTAGTGACCGTGGACTAAGGCATTTTACACATCCGCCTTTGTCGTTTAGTGACCGTGGACTAAGGCATTTTACACATCCGCCTTTGTCGTTTAGTGACCGGTGGACTAAGGCATTTTACACATCCGCCTTTGTCGTTTAGTGACCGTGGACTAAGGCATTTTACACATCCGCCTTTGTCGTTTAGTGACCGTGGACTAAGGCATTTTACACATCCGCCTTTGTCGTTTAGTGACCGTGGACTAAGGCATTTTACACATCCGCCTTTGTCGTTTAGTGACCGTGGACTAAGGCATTTTACACATCCGCCTTTGTCGTTTAGTGACCGTGGACTAAGGCATTTTACACATCCGCCTTTGTCGTTTAGTGACCGTGGACTAAGGCATTTTACACATCCGCCTTTGTCGTTTAGTGACCGTGGACTAAGGCATTTTACACATCCGCCTTTGTCGTTTAGTGACCGTGGACTAAGGCATTTTACACATCCGCCTTTGTCGTTTAGTGACCGTGGACTAAGGCATTTTACACATCCGCCTTTGTCGTTTAGTGACCGTGGACTAAGGCATTTTACACATCCGCCTTTGTCGTTTAGTGACCGTGGACTAAGGCATTTTACACATCCGCCTTTGTCGTTTAGTGACCGTGGACTAAGGCATTTTACACATCCGCCTTTGTCGTTTAGTGACCGTGGACTAAGGCATTTTACACATCCGCCTTTGTCGTTTAGTGACCGTGGACTAAGGCATTTTACACATCCGCCTTTGTCGTTTAGTGACCGTGGACTAAGGCATTTTACACATCCGCCTTTGTCGTTTAGTGACCGTGGACTAAGGCATTTTACACATCCGCCTTTGTCGTTTAGTGACCGTGGACTAAGGCATTTTACACATCCGCCTTTGTCGTTTAGTGACCGTGGACTAAGGCATTTTACACATCCGCCTTTGTCGTTTAGTGACCGGTGGACTAAGGCATTTTACACATCCGCCTTTGTCGTTTAGTGACCGTGGACTAAGGCATTTTACACATCCGCCTTTGTCGTTTAGTGACCGTGGACTAAGGCATTTTACACATCCGCCTTTGTCGTTTAGTGACCGTGGACTAAGGCATTTTACACATCCGCCTTTGTCGTTTAGTGACCGTGGACCTTTAAACTATTCTCTGCTCGCCAACCGGTAGCTGAATTCCAGCTCGATCGATGATCTTCATAATTAGTGCCCCGTACGGGAGATTCGTGTTGCTTATCCGCCCGACCTCACGCATGTGACTTAAAATAAAAAAGTCAAGGTCAAAAGGCTTCCTGTTGTATAGTTTCTCCATGACATACAGGTCCATGCAGCTCGCAAGATTTCGATGTCCCTCTCACGGCAGAAGGATGTGGGCTAGCATATTGCGAATAACTCGACCTCTAACATTCAAATCTCTGGTTCATGGCTTGACGAACACCTCGATGTTGGAATTGATATGAATTCCTCGTAGAAACTATACTCTCTTGGGCAATGTGAAAAAAAGGTAGTCTTTGGAAACATGATAATATTGCTCAGCACCTTCGATGACAAACTCCAGCAATTCATTCACCGTCTCTGGACGTATCATAAGCTCCGTATCAAGGATATGCGTCCTCATACCAGTCAAAACTCCTGATCTCCCTATTGCTGTGAAGTTCGCATAGAACAAGTGAATTATTCTCTCATAGATATGGCCCCTCAATGTATACGTGCCCCGCGCAGACCGATGCGGTCAAACATATCTTTTATCTCCAACGACTCCCAACCGATTAAGTTGATAGTCATACAATGACTAAATGAGCGTTTGAGCAAATCTTTCTCAAACTTCTCTTTACACTCTTGATTCCGAAATTCCATGACGCTTGATAGTCCACTTAACTGATCTACTTACATCAGCATCCATCTGCTGAGATAATAGAAATTAAAAATAAAGGAATATGTATTCTAATAAAATTGAAAATATATGGAAAGATATAAGAATTAAATTGAAATTGTCTTTTAGATAAAAACAACAAATTTTTTTTTTACGTAAAATGTAATAATGTTAGTGATTTTGTACACCCTAACGCAAGTGCACGTGTCTCTAACGAAGTAATAAAGTAAGTAAAAGTCGATCTCACGAGGATATGCTTAATCAAATTAAATTGCTATAAAATTCTATAAAAATAAAAATGAGAATATTGAAAATAAATGAAGGTAATGAAATTAAATGAATAGTGCGGAATGATGAAGTAAAATTACTCGAAATTTAATAAGACTAAAAATGGAAATGATTTAAAAAGGTAATTATAAAAGAAGCATTGGTTAGGGTTGATTTCCTCATTACATGCATTTAATACTGACGCTACATAATTAATCTTGTACAGCAAGAATAAAAATATTTATAGGTTTCTTTCGAATTGCCAATGTAAATTCAATTTTAGAATTTCTCTCGACTTTGAAAGAAGGTAACTAACATTGAATTTCTATAAACCCTATTCTTAATGACCATTGAATTAACGTTAACTACTTTGCAACATATTAATCCAATTAATCATTCGTGTATCTTACTTTAATTTACCGTCCGATTAATATAAACATGAAACATCAACCTCTGTCGTTGAAATTGCTTAAGATAAGGAATCACGAAAGATTGTTCCAAGCTAAATGCATTAGTAATACTACAGCATTAGTCACAGCACAGCAAGAATTCATAATGTTTTTAGGGTTATATCGAATTGCCTAGATAAATTGTAACACCCCCGAACCTACCCTGGCTCGGTGCGCTACTTGACTCACTCTAACCCCAATAATTTACATGAAAAATCAGACACAGCAGAACTTAAAACTAAATCTCCCGAAGCTCTCTTATATCATACCTAGCTGCCTAGACTCACTAATTTCTCTTAATCCTAACCGTTAAGCACCACGGCGTCCTTCCCAAAAATTTCGGCAAAATAACGCTTGAAAATGGCGCCTCCAAAATGCTAGGTACCTGCATAAATCCAATCCTCTACCAATCCAGAATATTCCTAACATCTACACAAAACATACGAAATCTCCAATAATCACATATCGTCGAGAAATGCTATCAACCAAAATAAAGAAAATCCCCAATATAGGGTAACACATCATCCTTAACTATGACTATATACAACAAATACACATAGTTATACCATAACTGTCACAAACATCAACCCAAAAAGAATTACGCATTCCAATCATTTCCACAAATAGACATTTACAATACTACCAAACTACAAAACCCACATCCCCCGAAGACCAAGGTTGAAGAGCCCCGACAACTACCCGAACCGGCCATGCTCATGCACCCACCAACGTGCTGCCACGTCCTGGCTCACTCGTTTAGCTCACTTGTAACCGCGTCGTTACCTACACCACAAAACACACACGTAAGCTTAATCTTAGCAAGTAGGGGATAACAAATAGAAACATGCATATACGACTCTCACACAACCCTAGCTCACACAGTTTTACTAATAAAGTTTGCCTGCATCGACAGATGCCTTAGTTGCCTGCACCAAAAGGTGCCTTAGTTGCCCGCACCCAAAAGGGATGCCTTACTCTTTAACTGACTACCATGCTAATCATGCAACACAACCCAACAATGTAACTCAACAACACGACTTCTACCCTTAACATCGAAGCGTTCGCAGAACCTTCTACTTAACATCGAAGCGTTCATGGAACCTTCTGCATAACATCGAAGCGTTCACGGAACCTTCTGCTTAACATCGAAGCGTTCACGGAACCTTCTGCATAACATCGAAGCGTTCACGAAACCTTCTGCTTAACATCGAAGCGTTCAAGGAACTTTCTGCTTAACATCGAAGCGTTCATGGAACCTTCTGCATAACATCGAAGCGTTCACGGAACCTTCTGCATAACATCGAAGCGTTCACGGAACCTTCTGCTTAACATCGAAGCGTTCACGGAACCTTCTGCTTAACATCGAAGCGTTCAGGGAACCTATCTGCTTAACATCAAAGCGTTCACGGAACCTTCTGCTTAACATCGAAGCGATCACGGAACCTTCTGCATAACATCGAAGCGTTCACGGAACCTTCTACTTAACATCGAAGCGTTCACGGAACCTTCTGCTTAACATCGAAGCGTTCACGGAACCTTCTGCTTATGTAAAGACCTTAGTACTGTACCCAAACTCCCGTACACACACACACACACACATATATATATATATATATATATATATATATATATATATATATATATATATATATATATATATATATATATATATATATATATATATATATATATATATATATATATATATATATATATATATATATATATATATATATATATATATATATATATATATATATATATATATATATATATATATATATATATATATATATATATATATATATATATATATATATATATATATATATATATATATATATATATATATATATATATATATATATATATATATATATATATATATATATATATATATATATATATATATATATATATATATATATATATATATATATATATATATATATATATATATATATATATATATATATATATATATATATATATATATATATATATATATATATATATATATATATATATATATATATATATATATATATATATATATATATATATATATATATATATATATATATATATATATATATATATATATATATATATATATATATATATATATATATATATATATATATATATATATATATATATATATATATATATATATATATATATATATATATATATATATATATATATATATATATATATATATATATATATATATATATATATATATATATATATATATATATATATATATATATATATATATATATATATATATATATATATATATATATATATATATATATATATATATATATATATATATATATATATATATATATATATATATATATATATATATATATATATATATATATATATATATATATATATATATATATATATATATATATATATATATATATATATATATATATATATATATATATATATATATATATATATATATATATATATATATATATATATATATATATATATATATATATATATATATATATATATATATATATATATATATATATATATATATATATATATATATATATATATATATATATATATATATATATATATATATATATATATATATATATATATATATATATATATATATATATATATATATATATATATATATATATATATATATATATATATATATATATATATATATATATATATATATATATATATATATATATATATATATATATATATATATATATATATATATATATATATATATATATATATATATATATATATATATATATATATATATATATATATATATATATATATATATATATATATATATATATATATATATATATATATATATATATATATATATATATATATATATATATATATATATATATATATATATATATATATATATATATATATATATATATATATATATATATATATATATATATATATATATATATATATATATATATATATATATATATATATATATATATATATATATATATATATATATATATATATATATATATATATATATATATATATATATATATATATATATATATATATATATATATATATATATATATATATATATATATATATATATATATATATATATATATATATATATATATATATATATATATATATATATATATATATATATATATATATATATATATATATATATATATATATATATATATATATATATATATATATATATATATATATATATATATATATATATATATATATATATATATATATATATATATATATATATATATATATGATTAAGTGTACAGGGCTGAAATGTGTTAAGCAAAAGAATCAGTCCACCGCTCGCTAGACGACAAAGGCGGATGAGCGAAAAGAATCAGTCCACCGCTCGCTAGACGACAAAGGCGGATGAGCGAAAAGAATCAGTCCACCGCTCGCTAGACGACAAAGGCGGATGAGCGAAAAGAATCAGTCCACCGCTCGCTAGACGACAAAGGCGGATGAGCGAAAAGAATCAGTCCACCGCTCGCTAGACGACAAAGGCGGATGAGCGAAAAGAATCAGTCCACCGCTCGCTAGACGACAAAGGCGGATGAGCGAAAAGAATCAGTCCACCGCTCGCTAGACGACAAAGGCGGATGAGCGAAAAGAATCAGTCCACCGCTCGCTAGACGACAAAGGCGGATGAGCGAAAAGAATCAGTCCACCGCTCGCTAGACGACAAAGGCGGATGAGCGAAAAGAATCAGTCCACCGCTCGCTAGACGACAAAGGCGGATGAGCGAAAAGAATCAGTCCACCGCTCGCTAGACGACAAAGGCGGATGAGCGAAAAGAATCAGTCCACCGCTCGCTAGACGACAAAGGCGGATGAGCGAAAAGAATCAGTCCACCGCTCGCTAGACGACAAAGGCGGATGAGCGAAAAGAATCAGTCCACCGCTCGCTAGACGACAAAGGCGGATGAGCGAAAAGAATCAGTCCACCGCTCGCTAGACGACAAAGGCGGATGAGCGAAAAGAATCAGTCCACCGCTCGCTAGACGACAAAGGCGGATGAGCGAAAAGAATCAGTCCACCGCTCGCTAGACGACAAAGGCGGATGAGCGAAAAGAATCAGTCCACCGCTCGCTAGACGACAAAGGCGGATGAGCGAAAAGAATCAGTCCACCGCTCGCTAGACGACAAAGGCGGATGAGCGAAAAGAATCAGTCCACCGCTCGCTAGACGACAAAGGCGGATGAGCGAAAAGAATCAGTCCACCGCTCGCTAGACGACAAAGGCGGATGAGCGAAAAGAATCAGTCCACCGCTCGCTAGACGACAAAGGCGGATGAGCGAAAAGAATCAGTCCACCGCTCGCTAGACGACAAAGGCGGATGAGCGAAAAGAATCAGTCCACCGCTCGCTAGACGACAAAGGCGGATGAGCGAAAAGAATCAGTCCACCGCTCGCTAGACGACAAAGGCGGATGAGCGAAAAGAATCAGTCCACCGCTCGCTAGACGACAAAGGCGGATGAGCGAAAAGAATCAGTCCACCGCTCGCTAGACGACAAAGGCGGATGAGCGAAAAGAATCAGTCCACCGCTCGCTAGACGACAAAGGCGGATGAGCGAAAAGAATCAGTCCACCGCTCGCTAGACGACAAAGGCGGATGAGCGAAAAGAATCAGTCCACCGCTCGCTAGACGACAAAGGCGGATGAGCGAAAAGAATCAGTCCACCGCTCGCTAGACGACAAAGGCGGATGAGCGAAAAGAATCAGTCCACCGCTCGCTAGACGACAAAGGCGGATGAGCGAAAAGAATCAGTCCACCGCTCGCTAGACGACAAAGGCGGATGAGCGAAAAGAATCAGTCCACCGCTCGCTAGACGACAAAGGCGGATGAGCGAAAAGAATCAGTCCACCGCTCGCTAGACGACAAAGGCGGATGAGCGAAAAGAATCAGTCCACCGCTCGCTAGACGACAAAGGCGGATGAGCGAAAAGAATCAGTCCACCGCTCGCTAGACGACAAAGGCGGATGAGCGAAAAGAATCAGTCCACCGCTCGCTAGACGACAAAGGCGGATGAGCGAAAAGAATCAGTCCACCGCTCGCTAGACGACAAAGGCGGATGAGCGAAAAGAATCAGTCCACCGCTCGCTAGACGACAAAGGCGGATGAGCGAAAAGAATCAGTCCACCGCTCGCTAGACGACAAAGGCGGATGAGCGAAAAGAATCAGTCCACCGCTCGCTAGACGACAAAGGCGGATGAGCGAAAAGAATCAGTCCACCGCTCGCTAGACGACAAAGGCGGATGAGCGAAAAGAATCAGTCCACCGCTCGCTAGACGACAAAGGCGGATGAGCGAAAAGAATCAGTCCACCGCTCGCTAGACGACAAAGGCGGATGAGCGAAAAGAATCAGTCCACCGCTCGCTAGACGACAAAGGCGGATGAGCGAAAAGAATCAGTCCACCGCTCGCTAGACGACAAAGGCGGATGAGCGAAAAGAATCAGTCCACCGCTCGCTAGACGACAAAGGCGGATGAGCGAAAAGAATCAGTCCACCGCTCGCTAGACGACAAAGGCGGATGAGCGAAAAGAATCAGTCCACCGCTCGCTAGACGACAAAGGCGGATGAGCGAAAAGAATCAGTCCACCGCTCGCTAGACGACAAAGGCGGATGAGCGAAAAGAATCAGTCCACCGCTCGCTAGACGACAAAGGCGGATGAGCGAAAAGAATCAGTCCACCGCTCGCTAGACGACAAAGGCGGATGAGCGAAAAGAATCAGTCCACCGCTCGCTAGACGACAAAGGCGGATGAGCGAAAAGAATCAGTCCACCGCTCGCTAGACGACAAAGGCGGATGAGCGAAAAGAACTCTTCACGGGAGAGCTTGGAGCAGTAACGAAGTACAGGCAGTTTGGTCCGAAACCAGTAAAAATACTGGTGTCTAATTTCTCTTTCTCTCTCTTTACATTATTTGATTACTAGTGCTGTAACTAAGTTTAATCAAGAAGAGAAATTAGATTAAATTGAAATTAAAATTAAAGTCTAATTCACCCCCCTCTTAGACAATTTCGATCCTACAATTGGTATCAAGCAATGTTTAATATTTGTCTAGCTATTTATCTAAGAGATATTGCTGTATCTGAAATGGCATTCAACGTTACCAATCACAAATAAAGGTCACGGCAACAAATAGACCGCCATATCTGTGATGTTAGTGCTATGTCTATTGGAAGTCTAGAATGAAAATATTCATTCAAGCCATAGACTATGAGCCCTGTGTATTATAGAGAATGGTCCTTACAAGGCATGAACTGCTTGATGGGAACAGTATCCCTAAGGACGCTTCTGAGTTAACAGAGTCCGATAAGAGAAATCTAAGCCTTAATGCTAAGGCTTAAACACCTTGTACTGTGCCTTAAATAGAGATGAATTTAATAGGGTACAAGGGGGTGAAAGTGCTCAAGAAATTTGGCCCTTAGAGAGGTCACACACGAGGGCACAAATCAAAGTTAAGGAGAGCAAACTGAATATGCTCATTCACGAGTATGAATTATTTTCAGCCCAAAGATGAGTCTGTCTCTTCCATGTTTACAAGATTCACTAACATTACTAATGTTTGAAAGTCTTGGTAAGTCTTATTCTAGTGAAGAACAGGCAGGAAGATCCTCAGGTGTCTTCCAAGAAGCTGGCAGCCAAAGGTGACTGCAATTCAGGAAGCAAAGGATCTTAAAGCTCTAAAGCTTGAAGAGCTCATTGGATTCTCTCATACACATGGATCACAAGAGGGCTCAAATGAGAAGAGACCTTAAGGAAAAAGAGACCTCCAAAAGAAAAGATATTGCTATGAAAGCTTCTTCAAGTAAATGTGAAGCCTCTGAGGATGAAGAAGAAGAGGAGGATGAGGACATTGCTCTTACTACTAGGAGATTCAGCAAGTTCCTTCGAAGGAAGAAGCTGCAGGGAAGAAGATTTCCCAAGAATGAAAAGCAATCCAAGACAAGGAGTTTACCCTGTTTTGGATGTGGAAAGCCAGGCCACATGAAGGATGACTGTCCACAAGTTAAAGGTCCCAAGAAATTCAAGAAAAAGGCTATGAAGGCCACTTGGGATGACAGTGAAGGTGACACTTCATCTTCAGATGATGAGGAAGTTGCAAACCTGTGCTTCATGGCACTCGAGGAAAAGGTTAGTACTTCTTCTTCAAATGTATCTAGTGATGGTGCTAGTGAGATGAAGGGGAAATAATTGGCCTTTAATGACTTAGTTAAACAGTTTGGCATGCTGAAAAATAAATACAATTTGTTGAAAAGGAGAATACAGATTTATTAGAAAAAACAGGCCAATGAACTTAGTATGCATGAAAAGGAGTTTCTGCTCTTAAAAAGAAAAATGAGACGTTAATAGACTTGTTCTGAATTTCACTGAAGGAAGTAAAAATCTGAGCATGTTTTGAGCAGTCAGAGAGTGCAGTTTGATAAAACTGGTCCTAGGGTATGAAGGGTTTAGTAAAAGAAAACATATAAAAGGCTTTTTGTTAAATCCACTGTCTGTCATGCATGCAATGAAGTTGGACATAAATCATTTGTATGTCCATTAAATTCAAATAACAAGAAAACTGGGAGTAAATTACAGTGGGTTCCCAAAGGAACCAAAACTAACACCAGGACCCAAAAGATTTGGGTACCTAAGAAGACTGTTTGAACTTTCTATTGCAGGTTGACTGCTCTCCCGGGAAAAACCAGTGGTATCTCGACAGCGGATGCTCGAGACATATGACGGGGGACTCAACTAAATTTGTTGCAGTCAGCAAAAGAAAGAGGCAGAGTGTTACCTTTGGTGGAAACCAAAAGGTAAAATCGTTGGCATTGGTACATAGGTGACCCCTATCAATCCTGTTATAGAAAATGCTTTATTAGTTGATGGGTTAAAACATAATCTACTTAGCATTAGTCAATTATGTGACAAAGGTTATGAAGTAATATTCAAATCAGATTCATGTATAATTAAAGATGCTGCAAATGGCAAAATTCTCTTTACTGGCTTTAGGAAAGAAAATATTTATGTCATTGACATTGATGATATTGATTGTAGTATTGAAAAATGCTTTGCTGTGAATTCTTCTATTGACGGTTGGATCTGGCATAGGAAATTAGGACACGTAGGGATGGATACCTTAGCTAAGATTACTAAGGAGAACTTAGTTAGAGGTATTCCTAAGATATCCTTTGAAAAGGATAAAGTCTGTGAAGCTTGTCAATGGGCAAGCAGATCAAAAGCTCCTTTGCATTAATGAATGCAATTTCTACTTCTAAGCCTCTCCAACTCCTTCATATGGACCTCTTCGGTCTTTCCAACATAGCCAGCCTAGGAGGTAATTCTATGCATTTGTCATTGTTGATGATTTTCTAGATTACTGGGTTCATTTTCTGAAGTCTAAGGATGAAACCTTTGACACCTTTTCTAGTTTTAGGAAAAGAGTTCAAAATGAAAAGGAGCTCACCATTGTTGCTATTCGTAGTGATCATGGTGGAGAGTTTGAAAATGAGAAATTTGAACTCCTGTGTCTCAAATATGGAATTGAGCACAATTTCTCTTCTCCTAAGGACCCCTCAGCAAAATGGTTAGTTGTTGAGCGGAAAAATAGATCCCTTCAAGAGCTTGCTAGGGACTATGGCTTAATGACAACTCCCTTCCAAGTATTTCTGGGATGAAGCTGTAGAAACAGCTGTTGTAATTAATCGGGTCCTCCAGAAGACCTATCCTAGAGAAAACTCCATATGAGCATGGAGTGGAAAAACTCCTTCTGTCAAGTATTTTAGAGCCTTTGGCAGTAAATGCTTCATTCTCAATACTAAGGATAACTTAGGAAAATTCGATTCCAAATCTGATGTTGGAATTTTTCTTGGTTATTCTCTGACCAGTAAAGCATATAGGGTTTTCATAGGAGAACTCTAGTAGTAGAGGGAATCCGTTCATGTCAACTTTGATGAGTCTACTTGCCCATATTAAATGTGGATGGAAGATGGTGTTGTAGTTTGTACAACTTGACTTCTTTCCTTAGAAAAACCTACAGATCCCTCTCAAGCAGAAAAATCTTTAGAACCATCTTCAACATCTCTTGATATAATTCTTGTCAAGGATGAAAATCCTACTTTACCAAGAGATTGGAAATATGTCAGAAATCATCCAAAGATGAGGTCTTAGGTGATCCCTCTTTAGGAGTTAAGACTAGATCCTCTCTTAGGAATCTCTGTGCCAAGTGGCATTATATCTCAAGGAGAACCTGAAGAAAGTTTGAAGAGGCCGCGAGTGATGAAAACTTGGGATCTCTCACGATTGCAAGAGGAGCTTAATCACCAGTTCTCCGAAAGGAGAACCCCTCCCCCCGGTATGGAACTTGTTCAGGCCTAAGGCTCATCCAATTATTGGAACAAATAGGTTATAAGAAAAATTGGAGACAATGGATGATAGTAGTTAGAATAAAGCTAGACTTGTAGCTAAGGGATACTCTCAAGAAGAGGGAATTGAGATGCAGACTCTTTGCCCCTGTAGTAGATTGAGTCAATTAGAAATGACTTCCCACTACAACTTTTGCTTGCTACAAAAACTTCACACTCTTTCAAATGGATGTAAGGGCACTTTTTATTACACACAGCGCCTAACGACATGGAAGAAGGTTATGGAGAGCAAAATGTAGGTTTTGAAGCTTTGATAAAACGCTGACATGTCTTCAATTAGGAAAGTCTCTCTGAAACCTTAAGAGGATAACTAGAGTTGGTAGACAGATTGAAGAACTTCCTTGAGGAAAGAATTTCAATAAGGGTAACTCCGATTCAACTCTGTTTACCATGCAAAAGGAGAAGGACATTTTGTTGGTTCACATTTTAGGTCGATGACATATCTTTGGCTCAACTAATGTCAAAAGTGTAATGAGTTTTCCTCCTCAGGCAAAGTGGAATTCGAGGAGAGTATATGGAGGAGTTAAAGTTTTTCTTAGGATTCCAGATTAGTCAATCTTCTGATGAATTTTCTTCTGTCAAGAAAATACATCAAGGAACTTCTTAAGAAATTCGGTCTAGAATCTGTCAAATCTTCTAAAACTCCCATGAGTACCACTACTAAATTGGACAGGATGAACTTGGTTAAGTGTAGATATCAAGAAAATAGTGGTTATGGATTGGTTTTTCTCTGCTGTATCTGACTGCTAGTAGGCCAGATATACTCTTTAGTGTTTGTCTGTGTGCTAGATTCCAGGTTTTTGCCCCAAGGATTCACTTTGGCTGTCAAAAGAAGTTCAAATACTTAAGTGGACTCAAGATTTAGGATATGTATCCAAAGGGCACCTCCTTTGATCTAGTAGGCTATTCAGATTCTGACTATGCTGGTAGTCTTATGATAGAAAAAGCAACCAGTTGGCACTTGTTCATTTTAGGAGTCTTAGTGTCTTGGTATTCTAAGAAACAGAATTCTGTTGCATTATCAACTGCTGAAAAGTGGAATCATTGTGCTGGCAGTTGCTGTGCACAAATGTTATGGATTGAAATGACAAACAGGGGACTCTAGAAGATTATAATCTGTTTTATAATAGGATTCCTATTCGATGGATAACACCCGTGCTATAAACCACTCTAAAATCCTAATCAACATTCTAGAACAAAACCATAGATGTCAGATACACTTCATCGTGATCATGTTCAAAAAGGTGACATATCTTTAGAGTTTGTCAATTCCCGACGATCATTGGACGATTTTTACAAAGCCTTTGTTGAGGAAAACTTCTGTGGTATTAGATAAGATAGGTCTTCTCAGTATGGAAAAGTTAAGTTTTTTTTCCTTATTTTTGTCTTTATTGTTCACATCCTCCGGTCCTTTTTTGTTTCATTTTTTTCACCGGAAGAATTACATCACATGACCGGTGATACATTTTCTAATCTGTCAACACGTGTCTTTAATCGGACCAATATCAATCTTACAGTGTGATTTTCGCATGTCGGGCGTAGTTCTCTCTCGTTTAAACTTGGCTTTCTCTCCGAAACGCTTCATCTTTCGCGCCCTTTCTCTCTATCGAAACCCTTTGCTCTATAAGAGTCGTCTTCCCAAAATTATCCCATATGGACCACGCTTTTGCAAACGATCATGAAGCGTGTTCTTCAAGGGTGGGCTGAACCTCGCGAAAAAGAAAGCCAAATCAAATCCTAGACCGGGCTCGGTGTGTTCCCTCGGGCAAACCAGGTGGACGTTCACTCTACTTCATCTCAGAAAGGCGTGAAATCGATATCACGGCGACTTTAAGGACAAAAAGTTAATTACGGGTCGTGGAGGGTTCCTGCGAACTTGTTCTCAGCAAACTATAGTAACACCCGGCAATATTGATTACTAGGACTGTTTGAGGGTGGTTGAATCCTTTAGTTCCCTCTCCAATTAGGATGTTATTGCTAATCTTAGCGCTACTTCTGATCAGTCACTCATATTCAGCTCATGTGCTGGGGAAACAATAGAGCTACCTCAAAATCCATCAATGAAAATTTTGAGGAGCCCCCCATGGATGTAATCACCCTAAAATCTATTCTATTGGCCAAGAAATTCCATTCCTAAAGCTTTCTGAGGGCCAACAATCTAAAAGGAAATTGCTCTAGATCCGAGCATATTCCAAACCCTCTCAAAAGCAAGCATCTAACCATTAGAGCTAGGCTGCTTCATCAAATGATCTGCTACAATGTCATTCCTAAAGGGGGACATTATGATGACATTAGCAGCATGGAGCAGGTATCCTTATGCCATCTATATGAAGTTCTCTGAGATATTGGATTTATCCTCCTGCGCATGGATGATTTAGAGGGTTTCGTCAGGGACCACAACATCCTTTCCCTACAACCTCCTACTCTGAAGATTTGTCAGAAAGAATAGGTTGAAATTCCTGAGGATGAGCATACCACTGTGAAAAACTCCCAGCTATTACTCCAAGGATACCTTGTCCAGATGGAATTAAGAAGAACAGGTCAAGGAAGTTTTTCTGGGAATCAGCCAAGAGAGGGTAGCTAAGGTCAAAGCTGCCAAAAGGGCAAACAGACGTGAGTTGGATACAGAATCATCTGTTCATGAAGGTGGTGGTGATTCTGAGATCCCTGCCTTTGATCTTTCCCCTCCTAGTCCTAGGGTCACTCTTTCCTTTGTCCCTTTTTTTTTAGGCCTAAACGTCCTCCACCGTGACCAGCAGTCGTGCACTTCTACAAGGATTAGCCAATGTCAAATAGCTTTGCACATCAATTGAGGCTTTTCTGCCCCTCTGCACCTCGCCTACATTCATCTCCTTCGTCCTACACCTTCCCCCCCACCCCCCCCCATCCACTAATGCTTCACAAATGCTTCTTCCCTCCTCTCTAGGGTATTCGGGCCATTTTCCTCAATCATTAAAACATGTCCTCCACGCCTCAACCAGCTTACCTCGCTTGGCCTCCACCTGCCGCATCCTGGGCACCCTCTGCCTGCAGCCCTTTTTGGAAACTGCTCAGGCCGAAGTTGTTCCAAGAGGAAAAGAAAACTTGTCCTGGCCAGAAAGAGTCCTTGGGGGGAGTTTTTGTTTCAGGATAATGTGGATGCTCCCTGATGTTCCTATGCCAATCTTCTACTCCTACACCTCTCTTCCTCCACGGGTCAACAACCCGTGTCTCCAGTCCTTCCCCTCCCGTACAAGTTTCCCTACCTCTTACAGTTCAAGTGACCTCACCAATTCCTACTGTCACTCCTGCCACTCCTATCCTTATAAGAGGAGATCATCTATCAGTGAGAAGAACACAGTAAACATTGAGGAAGTCATGCCTTGCAATCTAAAGACAGACTTCGATTCAAAGTTAAATCTAATCTCAAGGTGGATTTGCAAGACAAACTGCTTGTGGTGGAACGGAGGTCAAATGGATCAGAAATGGGACGGCACACAAAAATTTCTCAGTGACCTTAAGGCTTCCAGTCTAAAGTTTGGAGGGTCTCTGGCCCTGCACCTAATATTCCTTCTCAGACCTTCGAGCCTACATATGAAACCGCCTCCTTCCTTTCACAAGACCAAGAGGTTGTTAACGATTCTAGAGGATGCATTGGATTTACAAGAGTCTGACTGGCATTCTTACTTCTGTGCTTCTCAGTACAGAGCAATCCTTAGGAGCCCTTCCAGTCCAATGGATACCTCTCCATCTCCTCTGAATGCCTCAATCTCTGTGCTACTCAAAGCGACCTTCTTCCAAGTAGGATCTGGTGGTGTTTTCCAAGGGGGAACCCAGTGCCCATTGCAAATACCTTTACGGACTGGTGACTATCAGGCAGCCTTACCTGTGATCTGCTTCACTTCAAGCCTTAGTGGCATGTCTACTTCAATTCATGCACTACATTGCTTCTTGGGCTATCCAGCGTGTTGGAAAGAGATTTTTGATTCCTGTTAATAAACGATAATTTTGTTTTCTTGTATAATTTCTATAGATCTCTATGTTGGATTCAGGAAAATCTTTCCCTTTTTTAAGATTCTGACAAAATGCCATGGTTTCTGCTTGTCTTCTCTGTGTATTGTTTTTGATTTAATGTCAAACAATGGGGGAGGACATGTATGAAAAATGTTGTCTATTTAGTTTGATATGCTCTCTGTTTGTTTTTTGATATCAGATGCATATATTATGGGGGAGCTTAGATTTAGATTTGGGGGTTATTAAGTATTTTGATAGGTTGTCACATCAAAAAGTGGAGATTGTGACTTACATAATTTTTAAGTCTTAATTTGTTTTGATGATGAATTTGTTGATAATATTGTAATTTGCTAGTTATTTCATTGAATTAAGAATGGCATTGAGTTTCGATTTGTTGGAACGATACCGTATAAAGGGGTATATTTTAGTTTTTAAGGAATATGAGTAAGGTACAGGGCTGAAAGTGTTAGCAAAAGAATCCGTCACGGTCACAAAACACGACAAGAGCGGCGTCGGTTTAAATGGTCAGTCCACCGGTCACTAAACGACAAAGGCGGATGACTAAATGGAATTAGTCCACGCTCACTAAAAGACAAAGGCGGATGAGCGAAAAGAATCAGTCCACCGCTCGCTAAAAGACAAAGGCGGATGAGCGAAAAGAATCAGTCCACCGCTTCGTAGACGACAAAGGCGGATGAGCGAAAAGAATCAGTCCACCGCTTGCTAGACGACAAAGGCGGATGAGAACAAAATTACTCTTCCGGCCACACAACGACAAAGGCGGATGACTAAATAACAAGACATCTTCGGTCAATAAAACGACAAGGCGGAAGACAACTATGACACAAGCATCCGATTGCCGGTTCAAGCAATTAAAGAGTTCATCATACGAAGCCGGTTCAAGGGTTTTAAAGCCTTCATCTTCCGTTGGCGGTTCAGACTATAAGTCAGCTTTGGTCTTCCGCCAGAACAAATTAGCCGCGAAGCCTACTACAGGGACGCGTTTTCCGCCATACCTCCAGAAATTACTGGCGACGGCGATTTGCAACTACAAACGGCAAGGTCTACCTGAATTGTACGGAAGCGCTACAACGGTAACTAACCTTCTAGGCGTTGGATAGGGAGCATGAAGACGAGCCGATTAGTAGACAGAGTATATAAGCTGAGCTCAGGCACGAAGGAAGAACTTTTTTGTCCATTTTGAAATTTGAGCCCTAGGGGCGGAAAATTAATTACTCTGGAATTCTCAATCTACTCTCTCTACTCCAAATTGAGATTGGTTGGAGAGCGTGTAGATCATTTATTTGTATTTCAAATGAATATCTGTAAGGCAGTGGATTGATGCCCGCAAGTTCAATCCAGGATTGTGAAAGGCTTTGTAGATGAAAGCCCGTAAGGTGCGATAGATGTTCTCGTTGAGGGAAGTAAAGGAAATCTTCAAGTGAGAGCCTGGAGCGTGGAGTAGGACAGTTTGCCGAACCACGGAAAAGATGGTGTCTAATTTCTCTTTCTCTCTCTTTACATTATTTGATACTAGTGCTGTAACTAAGTTTATCAAGAAGAGAAATTAGAGATTTAATTGAAATTAAAATTAAAAAGTATAACACCCCCACTTAGACAATCGATCCTACAATTGGTATTCCGGCTAGGTTTCGATGTCTAAGCTATTTATCTAAGAGATAGTGCGGTATCTGAAAGGCATTCACGTTAACAAATCACAATAGAAGGCCAGCAACAAATAGACCTTCATTCTTGAGTAGTTGGCTATGTCTATTGGAAGTCTAGATGAAAATATTATTCAAGCAATAGGACTATGAGGGAACTGGTGTATTATAGAGAATAGATACTTACAGGCCATGAATTGAAACTGTTGATGGGAAAAAAGTCATCACTAGGACCTCTTTGAGTAACAGAGTCGATAAGAGAAATCTAAGCCTATGCTACAAGGCTTGTAAGACACATTGTACTGTGCTTTTAAAGAGATGAGTTAATAGGGTAAACGGGGGTGAAAGTGCTCAAGAAATTTTGGCACTTATAGAGTCACACAATGAAGGGCACAAAATCAAGGAAGGAGAAGCAAACGAATAGGATCATTAACGAGGATGAATTATTTCTATGCCAAAGATGGTGAGTTGGTATCTTCCATGTTTACAAGATTCACTAACATTACTAATGGTTGAAAGCTTGTAAGTCTTATTCTAGTGAAGAAAAGGTCAGGAAGATCCTCAGGTGTATTCCAAGAGATGGCAGCCAAGGGCGACTGCAAATTCAGGAAGAAAAGGATCTTAAAGCTATAAAGCTGAAGAGCTCATTGGATCTCTCATGACACATGAGATCACACTGCGGTCAAATGAGGAAGAAGCTTAAGGAAAAAGAGACTCCAAAAGAAAAGCTATTGCTAGGAACGCTTCTTCAGTAATGTGAAGCCTCTGCGGATGAAGAAGAAGAGGAGGATGAGGACATTGCTCTTACTACTCGGAGATTCAGCAAGTTCCTCGAAGGAAGAAGCTGCAGGGAAGAGATTTCCCAAGAATGAAAAGCAATCCAAAGACAAGGAGTTACCTGTTTTGGATGTGGAAAGCCAGGCCACATGAAGGATGACTGTCCACAAGTTAAAGGTACCCAAGAAATTCAAGAAAAAGGCTATGAAGGCCACTTGGGATGACAGTGAAGGTGACACTTCATCTTCAGATGATGAGGAAGTTGCAAACCTGTGCTTCATGGCACTCGAGGAAAGGTTTAGTACTTCTTCTTCAAATGTATCTAGTGATGGTGATAGTGATGATGAAGAAGGTGAAATAATTGACGCCTTTAATGACTTAGTTAACAGTTTGGCATGCTGAAAAATAAATACAATTTGTTGAAAAAGGAGAATACAGATTTATTAGAAAACAGGCCAATGAACTTAGTATGCATGAAAAGGAAGTTCTGCTCTTAAAAGAAAATGAGACGTTAAATAGACTTGTTCTGAATTTCACTGAAGGAAGTAAAAATCTGAGCTGTTATTGAGCAGTCAGAGAGTGCAGTTTGATAAAACTGGTCTAGGTTATGAAGGGTTTAGTAAAAAGAAAACATATAAAAGGCTTTTGTTAAATCCACTGTCTGTCATGCATGCAATGAAGTTGGACATAAATCATTTGTATGTCCATAAATTCAAATAACAAGAAACTGGGAGTAAATTACAGTGGGTTCCCAAAGGAACCAAAACTAACACCAGGACCCAAAAGATTTGGGTACCTAAGAAGACGTTTTGAACTTTCTATTGCAGGTTGACTGCTCTCCCGGGAAAAACCAAGTGGTATCTCGACAGGGATGCTCGAGACATATGACGGGGACTCAACTAAATTTGTTGCAGTCAGCAAAAAGAAAGGAAGTGTTACCTTTGGTGAAACCAAAAAGGTTAAAATCGTTGGCATTGGTAACATAGGTAACCCTATCAATCCTGTTATAGAAAATGCTTTATTAGTTGATGGGTTAAAAATAATTACTTAGCATAGTCAATTATGTGACAACGGTTATGAAGTAATATTCAAATCAGATTCATGTATAATTAAAGATGCTGCAAATGGCAAAATTCTCTTTATGGCTTTAGGAAAGAAATATTTATGTCATTGACATTGATGATATTGATTGTAGTATTGAAAAATGCTTTGCTGTGAATTCTTCTATTGACGGTTGGATCTGGCATAGGAAATTAGGACACGTAGGGATGGATACCTTAGCTAAGATTACTAAGGAGAACTTAGTTAGAGGTATTCCTAAGATATCCTTGAAAGGATAAAGTCTGTGAAGCTTGTGCAAATGGGCAAGCAGATCAAAGCTCCTTTGCATCTAAGAATGCAATTTCTACTTCTAGCCTCTCCAACTCCTTCATATGGACCTCTTCGGTCTTTCCAACATAGCCAGCCTAGGAGGAAAATTCTATGCATTTGTCATTGTTGATGATTTTTCTAGATTTACTTGGGTTCATTTCTGAAGTCTAAGGATGAACTTTGACACCTTTTCTAGTTTTTAGGAAAAGAGTTCAAAATGAAAAGGAGCCTCACCATTGTTGCTATTCGTAGTGATCATGTGGAGAGTTTGAAAATGAGAAATTTGAACTCCTGTGTCTCAAATATGGAATTGAGCACAATTTCTCTTCTCCTAGGACCCCTCAGCAAAATGGTGTTGTTGAGCGGAAAATAGATCCCTTCAAGAGCTTGCTAGGGACTATGCTTAATGAAAACTCCCTTCCTAAGTATTTCTGGGCTGAAGCTGTAGTAACAGCCTGTTATGTACTTAATCGGGTCTCCATAAGACCTATCCTAGAGAAAACTCCATATGAGCTACTGGAGTGGAAAAACTCCTTCTGTCAAGTATTTTAGAGCCTTTGGCAGTAAATGCTTCATTCTCAATACTAAGGATAACTTAGGAAAATTCGATTCCAAATCTGATGTTGGAATTTTTCTTGGTTATTCTCTGACCAGTAAAGCATATAGGGTTTCAATAGGAGAACTCTAGTAGTAGAGGAATCCGTTCATGTCAACTTTGATGAGTCTCCTCTGCCCATATTAAATGTGGATGAGAATGATGGTGTAGTTTGTCAATTAGACTCTCTTTCCTTAGAAAACCTACAGATCCCTCTCAAGCAGAAAAATCTTTAGAACCATCTTCAACATCTCTTGATATAATTCCTGTCAAGGATGAAAATCCTACTTTACCAAGAGATTGGAATATGTCAGAAATCATCCAATAGATGAGGTCTTAGGTGATCCCTCTTTAGGAGTTAAGACTAGATCCTCTCTTAGGAATCTCTGTGCCAATGTGGCATTTATATCTCAAGTAGAACCTAAGAAGTTGAAGAGGCCGAGAGTGATGAAAACTGGATTTTAGCTATGCAAGAGGAGCTAATCAATTTGAAAGGAGCAAGGTATGGGAACTTGTTCCACGGCCTAAGGATCATCCAATTATTGGAACAAAATGGGTTTATAAGAATAAATTGGATGAAAATGGGATAGTAGTTAGAATAAAGCTAGACTTGTAGCTAAGGGATACTCTCAAGAAGAGGGAATTGATATTGAAGAATCCTTTGCCCCTGTAGCTAGATTAGAGTCAATAGAATGCTTCTAACTTTTGCTTGCTACAAAAACTTCACACTCTTTCAAATGGATGTAACGAGTGCATTTTTAAATGGTTATATAACTGAAGAAGTTTATGTAGAGCAACCTTAGGTTTTGAAGCCTTTGATAAACCTGACCATGTCTTCAAACTTAGGAAAGCTCTCTATGAACTTAAGCAGGCTCTAGAGCTTGGTATGACAGATGAAGAACTTCCTTGAGGAAAGGAATTTCAATAAGGGTAACTCCGATTCAACTCTGTTTACCATGCAAAAGGAGAAGGACATTTGTTGGTTCAAATTTATGTCGATGACATTATCTTTGGCTCAACTAATGTCAAAATGTGTAATGAGTTTTCATCCCTCATGCAAAGTGAATTCGAGATGAGTATGATGGAGGAGTTAAAGTTTTTCTTAGGATTCAGATTAGTCAATCTTCTGATGGAATTTTCTTCTGTCAAGAAAAATACATCAAGGAACTTCTTAAGAAATTCGGTCTAGAATCTGTAAAATCTTCTAAAACTCCCATGAGTACCACTACTAAATTGGACAAGGATGAAATTGGTATAAGTGTAGATATCAAGAAATATCGTGGTATGATTGGTTCTCTGCTGTATCTGACTGCTAGTAGGCCAGATATACTCTTTAGTGTTTGTCTGTGTGCTAGATTCCAGGCTGCCCCTAAGGAATCTCACTTATCGGCTGTCAAAAGAATTTTCAAATACTTAGTGGGACTCAAGATTTAGGATTATGGTATCCAAAGGGCACCTCCTTTGATCTAGTAGGCTATTCAGATTCTGACTATGCTGGTAGTCTTATTGATAGAAAAAGCACCAGTGGCACTTGTCAATTCTTAGGAGAGTCTCTAGTGTCTTGGTATTCTAAGAAACAGAATTTGTTGCATTATCAACTGCTGAAAGTGAATATATTGCTGCTGGCAGTTGCTGTGCACAAATGTTATGGATGAAACAGACTCTAGAAGATTATAATCTGTTTTATAATAGGATTCCTATTCGATGTGATAACACCAGTGCTATAAACATCTCTAAAAATCCTATTCAACATTCTAGAACAAAACACATAGATGTCAGATATCACTTCATTCGTGATCATGTTCAAAAGGTGACATATCTTTAGAGTTTGTCAATTCCGAAGATCAATTGGCAGATATTTTCACAAAGCCTTTAGATGAGAAAACATTCTGTGGTATTAGAATAAGATTAGGTCTTCTCAAGTATGAGAAAAGTTAAGTTTTTTTTTTCCCTTATTTTTCTGTCTTTATTGTTCACATCCTCCGGTCCTTTTTTGTTTCATTTTTTTCACCGGAAGATATACATCATCCACTGACCGGATGATACATTTTCTAATCTGTCAACACGTGTCTTTAATCGGACCATATCAATCTTACACGTGTGATTCCGCATGTCGGGCGTAGTTCTCTC
The DNA here is from genome assembly GCA_022432975.1 of Begonia masoniana. Lineage (NCBI taxonomy): Eukaryota > Viridiplantae > Streptophyta > Magnoliopsida > Cucurbitales > Begoniaceae > Begonia > Begonia masoniana. Next base: position 73,531,827 of record CM039502.1, read on the forward strand.
TCGTTTAAACTTGGCTTTCTCTCCGAAACGCTTCATCTTTCGCGCCCTTTCTCTCTATCGACAACCCTTGCTCTCTAGGTCGTCTTCCCAAAATTTCTCCAATGGACCAAGCTTTTGCACACGATCATGAAGCGTGTTCTTCAAGGGGTGGTGCTGAACCTGCGAAAAAGAAAGCCAAATCCAATCCTAGACCGGCTCGGGTGTTCCCTCGGGCAACCAGTTGGCCGTCACTCTACTTCATATCAGAAGCGGCTGAAATCCGATATCACGGCGACTTTAAGGACAAAAAGTTAATTCCGGGTCGTGGTATGGTTCCTGACGAACTTGTTTCTTTAAATATAGTAACACCCCTGGCCGATATTGGATTACTAGGACTGTTTGAGGTTGAATCCTTCTATTTTCCCTCTGCCATTAGGATGTTCTATGCTAATCTTAGCGCTACTTCTGATCAGTCACTCATATCTAGCTATGTGCTGGGAAACCATAGAGCTTACCTCAAAATCCATCAATGAACTTTTGGGAGCCCCCCATTTGGATAATCACCCTAAAATCTATTCTATGGCCAAGAAATTCCATTCCTAAAGCTTTCTGATGGCCAACAATTCCTAAAGGAAATTGCTCTAGATCCGAGCAATATTCCAAACCCTCTCAAAAGCAAGCATCTAACCATTAGAGCTAGGCTGCTTCATCAAATGATCTGCTACAATGTCATTCCTAAAGGGGGACATTATGATGACATTAGCAGCATGGAGCATGTCATCCTTTATGCCATCTATATGAAGTTCTCTGTAGATATTGGATTTATCATCCTGCGAAGGATGATTCAGAGTGTTTCGTCAGGGACCACATCCTTTCCCTACAACCTCCTACTCATGAAGATTTTTCAGAAGAATCAGGTTGAATTTCCTGAGGATGAGCATCCCACCTGTCTGAAACATACCAGCTATTACTCCAAGGATACCTTGTCCAGGATGGGAATTAAGAAGAACCGTCAAGGAGTTTTTGTCTTGGATCAGTCCAAGCAGAGGGTAGCTAAGGTCAAAGCTGCCAAAAGGGCAACAGGACGTGAGTTTGGATACAGAATCATCTGTTCATGAAGGTGGTGGTGATTCTGAGATCCCTGCCTTTGATCTTTCCCCTCCTAGTCCTAGGGTCACTCGGCCTAAACGTCCTCCACCTGTGACCAGCCGTCGTGCCCCTTCTACAAGGATTAGCCAACCTGCTCCAATAGCTTCTGCACATCATTTGAGGCTATTTCTGCCCCTTCTGCACCTAGCCTACTTCATCTCCTTCTCCTCCCACCTTCTCTCATACTGCCTTCACAACCTGCTCTTCCCTCCATCTCTCCGGTATTTCGGGCCATTTCCTCAATCATTAACCATGGTCCTCCAGCTCAACCCTCTTACCTTCGCTGCCTCCACCTGCCTCATCTGGGCACCCTCTGCCTGCAGCCTTTTGGAAACTGCTCAGGCCGAAGTTGTTCCAAGGAGGAAAAGAAAAACTTGTCCTGGCAGAAGAGTCTGATCAGGATAATGTGGATGCTCCTTTGTCTCCTATTGCTCAATCTTCTACTCTACACCTCTCCTTCCTCCACGGTTCAACAACCAGTGTCTCCAGTCCTTCTCCCTCCTCCAATAGTTTCCCTACCTCTTACAGTTCAAGTGACCTCACCAATTCCTCCTGTCACTCCTGCCACTCCTATCCTTTATAAGAGGAGATCATCTATCAGTGAGAAACAGTACCTTGAGCTGAAGTCATGCCTTGCAAATCTAAAGACAGGACTTCGATTCAAAGTTAAATCAACTCAAGGTGGATTTGCAAGAAACTGCTGTGTGTGGAACGGGGTCAAATGGATCAGAAATGGGACAGGCACACAAAAATCTTCTCTCGTGACTTAAGGCTCTCCAGTCTAAAGTTGAGGGTCTCTGCCCTGCACCTCATATTCCTCTCAGACCTCTGAGCCTACATATGAAGACCTCCTCCTTCCTTTCACCAGACAGAGGTGTTACCGATTCTAGAGTGATGCCTTGGATTTACAAGAGTCTGAACTGGCATTCTCTACTTCTGTTGCTCTCTCAGTACAGGAGCCATCCTTAGAGCCCTCCAGTCCAATGGATACCTCTCCTATTGCTCCTCTGGAAGTGCCTCAATCTCCTGCTGCTCCTCAAATCGAGCCTTCTCCAAGTCAGGATCTGGTGGTTTCTCCAGAACCAGTTCCCATTGCCAATACCTTTACGGACTTGGTGATCTATCAGGCACCTCTACCTCGTGATCTTGCTTCACTTCAAGCTCTAGTGGATGTCTACTTCAATCATGCACTCACATTGCCTTCTTGGGCTATCCATGCTTTTTGGAAGAGATTTTTAGATTCCTGTAATAAACGATAATTTTGTTTTTATCTGTATACATTTTCCTTATAGATCTCTATTTTGGATCAGGAACTCTTTCCTTTTTAATATTCTTGAATGCCATGTTTTCTGCTGTCTTTCTCTGTTTATTGTTTTTGATAATGTCAATGGGGGAGACATGTATGCAAAATGTGTTGTCTGATTTAGTTTTGGATATGCTCTCTGTTTGTTCTTTTGATATCAGATGCATATATTATGGGGGAGCTTAGATTATGGGGGAGTTATAGTATTTTGATAGGTTGTCATCATCAAAAAGGGGGAGATTGTTGACTTAAATAATGTTTAAGTCTTAATTTGTTTTTGATGATGAATTTGTCTGCTTAATATTGTAATTTGATTATGTTTATTAATTGAATTTAATGAAATGCATTTGAGTTAGATTTGTTGGAGATACCCTTAAAAGGGTATTTTAGTTTTTAATGCATATGATTAAGTGTACAGGGCTGAAATGTGTTAAGCAAAAGAATCAGTCCACCGGTCACAAAACGACAAGAGCGGAGTCGTTTAAAATGGTCAGTCCACCGGTCACTAAACGACAAGGCGGATGACTAAATGGAATTAGTCCACCGCTCACTAAAAGACAAAGGCGGATGAGCGAAAAGAATCAGTCCACCGCTCACTAAAAGACAAAGGCGGATGAGCGAAAAGAATCAGTCCACCGCTCGCTAGACGACAAAGGCGGATGAGCGAAAAGAATCAGTCCACCGCTTGCTAGACGACAAAGGCGGATGAGTAAACCAAATTACTCTCCGGCCACAAAACGACAAAGGCGGATGACTTCAATAAAATACTCTTCCGGTCACTAAACGACAAAGGCGGAAGACAACTATGAATCAATCATCCGATGCCGGTTCAAGCATTAAGAGCTTCATTATCCGACGCCGGTTCAAGGGTTTAAAGCTTCATCTTCCGTTGGCGGTTCAAGACTATAAGTCAGCTTTGTCTTCCGCTAGAATTCAAATTAGCCGCGAAGCTACAGTGACGTCGTTTTCAGCCATAACTCCAGAACATTAATGGCGACGACGATTTGCAACTACAAACGGCAACGGCTACCTGAACTTGTACGGAAGCTGCTCCAACGGTAACTAAACTTCTATGATTGGATAAGGAGCATTGAAGCCTAGCCGATTAGTAGACAGAGTATATAAGCTGAGCTCAGAGCACGAAGGAAGAACTTTTTGCCATTTTGAATTCTGAGCCCTAGGTGCGAAAATTATTACTCTGAATTCTCAATCTACACCTCTTTACTCCAAAACTTGAGATTCTGTTTTGAGAGCTTGTAGATCATTGTATTCTGTATTTCAAACTTGAATATCCTGTAAGGCAGTGGATTGATGCCCGCTAAGTTCAATCCAGGATTGTGAAAGGCTGTGGATCGAAGCCCGTAAGGTCGATAAGATTTTCTCGTTGAGGAGAAGTAAGAAATCTTCAAGAGAGAGCCTTGGAGCGTGGACGTAGGCAGTTTGGCCGAACCACGTAAAAATACTGGTGTCTAATTTCTCTTTCTCTCTCTTTACATTATTTGATTACTAGTGCTGTAACTAAGTTTAATCAAGAAGAGAAATTAGATTAAATTGAAATTAAAATTAAAAAGTCTAATTCACCCCCCTCTTAGACAATTTCGATCCTACAACTGCATCACTCCTCAGGTGGAGGGATCTCATCCTCACCTATGTCGAAGTCACCTACACCATACAGACACCTATGAGATAAAAATCTCAGCAAGTTCTCGTAAATGTAAATGTAAATGCATACTGTGCATATAAGTTCAGAAATTGTGCAGTATTTTCTTTATCTTTACTCTGTGGGTGTCACCGAGATCTCAACCCCCTAACCGGAGAGAGCACATCCAGCGGTCGGACTACTCTTTCCAGCTAGAGGAGGGGGGTACACGCTTACAACGCATACAGCCGTGCCTGAGCCCCATCTCGCATGACCTATAACTGTATAACTGTATGAGTACATAATAGATGTGGTATTGTGACAAACCTGTAGTCGATCTTTACAATAGGTCAAGCCCCTTTCCAGGCCACATCGTCATTTTCTTTAAAACATCGTGCGGAAATTCATTTTCCATGTTCTTTTAAAACATGTGATGCGTGAACAGTTCGATATGACATAAAGTAAACATACATGATTTGTACCATCGAGACAATAAAGCAATCAAAAGCATAACCTATACAGAACTAATCCTAACTACCCAACTAAACAATTTAAACATACGCGTCATCAAAACTCCTCGAGACGACTTCGACGTACGGTGTAGGCCAATCGGCCAGAGAAAATCACGAGAACTTACCTCGTGTCCGATGCAGCTCAAGCTCCGTCCACGAGCGTTGTTTGTCTGAGGAAAAAATACAACATCGACGTTAAAACGAGTTTAAGCTTCTAAACGTCCAAATTGACAAAACCTTAACTAAAGAAATTCCTAAAAGTTCTAACTTAACTAATCGAAGCATTTAAACAACCAATTAGTGTTCGATAGTTCAAAATCACAATTAACGAGTTTTCCTAAAAACCCGAAAATTCTCCAATTTTTAACTTTTTTCAAAAATCAATTTAACTTCGTCTAATGACATCCAATACGTTCACTATATCCTTAATTACGGTAAATCTATAAATTTTGAACCTTAAATCGCGTTTTTATCAAAACACTAATCGGTTAACCTAAGCGTATAAATTTCTAAAAATCGAAAACTAACGCTCTAAAACTATAGATTCATACCTAGAGCATCGATTGGAAGAGAAAACGTGAAGAACGGAAGTCGATCGGAGGAGAAACGGAGGTCGGAACGTTGAGTTGCCGTGAGAGAACAGAGAAGGTCGAGAGGAAAAGAAAAACAAAGAAAGTCTCTGGCGTGAAAATGGTGAAGAAAGAAAAGGGTTTGAGTTTTAATTAAAAATTGACTTTGTAAATTATCATTTTGCCCTTCCTTTGTTTTTATATTAGTTTCGTCATTCGTTTCGTTAATTGGCTAATTATTTGGTTTCTCCAAATTTCCTTATTTCACCAATAACTCCAACTTATTATTCGAGATTTATTAAAACTATCCGTTCACAAATCGGATCTCGTTTACTATTTTTACTAAAACGTCCTTTATATTACGAGAAACGTAATTACTCGAAATATAGCGTTATTACCTCGAAAAATCCCATAAATTTCTTAAAATTCCTATAAATCGTTAAGATTCTAATAACGCTTTCCTTTCACAAAACGGACTTATTTTGACATATTTACAAAAATGTTATCATATAATATAATATTAATATCCCGAAAAGTCGGGTATTACAGCTTAACTTCGAAGCGTTCACGGAACCTTCTGCATAACATCGAAGCGTTCACGGAACCTTCTGCTTAACATCGAAGCGTTCACGGAACCTTCTGCATAACATCGAAGCGTTCACGGAACCTTCTGCTTAACATCTTACATTCCACTCCCACAATTTGCAAACAATGGTCAAACAATGCAACCAACACAACACCAAACAAAACAATCCAAAGCAAAACAATAACTCAACAAAATACGAAGCAACACAAATAACAATTAAACCTTACCGTTCTATGGTGTAGGCCCGAAGGCGAGAGAATAATAACCCCTACTTACCTGGCATCCTAGCTCGCTGAAAATACTCGGTTCCCTGCCCATCCACAGCTTGACCTACGACAAATATTCAAACTTCATTAACTCAAGCCTACACGCACCAATTTACTCTCAAACTACTATTTCTAGCCTATTCCAACTAAAACCTAACTCAACACGGCCACTAATTTGGGTTTGGTAAAAACCGACTCAAAACTTCAAACGTGCGTAACTTTTGCGTCGGTTATCGGAATCAAACGATTCCAGCGGCCACGTACTCCTCTAATAACCTATTTTAACCTGCCAAAAGGAATTTTAAAACAAACGGCCATAGCTAGGTCAAAAATCAGAAAACCCGAATCTACCCTTTAACCGAAAAATTCCCTTTTCTAGTTTTCCATCAATTCTCTTCTGTTTCCTCACCAATCAACCACCCAAACATCCAATTAATATAATCTAACAAAAGCAATCAAAATTTCACAACAGAAACCCGAGCATCAACATTGGGTTCTCGGATTTTTACCTCAGTGTGAGCTTCACATTGCTCGACATTCCTTGCCAGCAATCAGCTCGGCAATTTGACGCCGAGAGCGGCCAAAAACAACCGGTGATCGGAGCTTAATACAGCTCGTCACTCCCGACCTCAAACTGGACCAGAACAGGGCAACGAGGAAACAGGGACTTACCGGTCAACTTGTGCACGGAGACTAGCCGGAGTTCCTTGTTGCTGACGTCTGGCCGAGAAATCGCTGAAACCGCCGGTGACCTTCACGCCCAATCGATCGTCGCTCTCCCTTCTCTGTTCTGCTCTCCCTCTCGGTCGCGAGTGTTGTCATGTCAGTAAGAGTTAGTAGTTGTCGCCATCCGGGTAGGGGTTTCTATATTGTACGTTCTTTTCATAGCATTGCATTGCATAGTTTTCGAAGTAAATTATTTTGGTGGATGACACCTATGAAAAATCGTGACGGGGCTTGGTTGTCAGCACGTCAGTTTTTACATATATGTATATATGTTTTTCACGTTTAGTTTCATATGCATAGTATTTCATTTTATATTGATATAGATGCACGCTCAATGAGCTGATTTTGTTTGGGCTGTCTGAGCCTTTGAGTGTTGGGTTTCAGTTGTTCTGGGCTACAGTGTTGAGCAACCAGAATAACTGGAGGTGGACATTATATTTGTTCGAGCCCTTTGGGCCTTCCTGACAGTAGCCTTCAGTTGTCATGGGTTGCGTTCGTGTGTGAGCAACCAAAGTAATTGAAATCGTTTGATAAGAACCTCATGCTGTGTGAAGGTTGCTTGATGATATATATATATATATATATATATATATATGCAATATTAGGTTACGGGGTGATGCTGACGGGCCTTTGGGGCCTGATAACCCCAGGACGTGGTCAGGGTATTTGAGCACTGAGTTGGTGTCACGCTTGAGCTTCAGTTATCCAGCCATTAGTGGGTGTTCGTTCATATAGATGGCGTTGTGGTGGAGTTTGCTCCATGGCCATCAATTGATTCACAGGTTTTACCGTTGTTGAGATTCTCATAGGTAGCTCAGATGACGTGGTTAGTCTTCGGATCTCTGTCATTTTTCAGCTTCTTCTGACTCATGGGTATTGTCGGATCTACGGTTGTTACCTTTCTGTGATGGTATGCCGGAGGGGTCCACGAGGGACACTCCTTTTTCACTGGGGTTGTTTTCATTTTCTAACGAAAAATAGGGAGGGATTATTTTGTGTATAGCTACTTATGTATGTAGCAACGTTTTCTGAAGTGTCTTACCATGGCTTGTGGAGCCTGTTTTTAAAATAGTAATAAAGATTTGATAGTTTGAAATTCTCGACTTATAGGGCTCGTTGAAAGAGAGAAAAATGTTTTAAATATAAACTCATGCACTGAATTTTATAATTGAACATGGTTTTGAAAGAAGAATGATAAAATCAATTTTTGCATATGCATTGTGAGGATTCCCTAGTTGTAATATTTTCCTACTCTTTTTCCCTTTGGTATGTATAAATGATTGAGTTGAGCTTTTATTTCTTGCACAATTTCTTTTGGATGATTTATGTTCTGCACTTTCTTATTTTTTATTTGATTGCTATGTGAATTTCAGCGCAATTCACATGGGACAGGGCGCTTTAGGTTAAAGTCTTCTGCTGTTAAATCTAATCTTGGGCTAGACAGACTAGTCCTCCGTGAGTGTTGGGTTGCTCAACCCGGTGCTTTTGTATAGGTCCACTTTCGAGTCGTGACAACTTTTCTTTGAGAGGAATTTACTCGAAAAATTTCACAAATTTTTATTTTTCTTGCCTATTCGATACGTTGGAAGCAGTAGTTAAATATGTTGCCCCTCAAATATTCTTAATTGCGGTTAACCCAATAAGATTATATCTTATATAAGGTGGAATTCTTAAATTGAATATTGAAAAAGCTTGCAAGGGATGCCAAAGATGGATGGGAGTTGGCAGCATCGTCCGAAATAGCAGATGCACTTGTGCGGAAAGGTTTTTTCGCGTCCTTGGAATTGGTAATGCAATTGAAGTGGAAACATGGACTTTGAAAATTGGTTTGGAGTTTGGTAAAATATTGAAGAGGTGGCGATAAATTCATCCACTTGTATGCAAATTGTTAAAAACTTCAATGGCAATAAATAACATCCCACCAAATTGTTGATTGCCATAGAAATAAAATAAAATAAAATAAAATTAAAAACTTATTTACGAAGAACTTCACTATGTATCATTTGATAACCAATAAATTCAAATATCTCTAAGTCGTATTTTTAGCTAATGAAAAATACACGACTGGTTACCAGATTTAATAAGGGTTTTTAGAAATGATTTCTCGTGATCTCTGCTTCTAGAGTCTAGACCAAATACTTTGTAACGAGCCCTCGTTTTGGTCACACAAAAATCAATTAAAACAAGATATTTTTTCTTTAATTTAAGGGGCCCATGTTAGGCCCAAAGTAGAAAACAAAGCTCCAAAGAGTCAATGACCCATCTCCGCCGTTGACGCCCGGGAAGGTCTTGACCCACAAACGTCGGCTGGTCAAAGACCAACGCTGGAAATCAACTTCACAAACGTTTACTCTTCTTCTTTGCGTGTCGGGAAGGACATCGCAGCTGCCTGGAACGTTCCAATTAGATCGTTTCACTCAGTAGACCTGGAGATTAACAAATAATTCGACCTGAGTTAAAAAAGAAATGTCGGCGAAGGAATCAAATCAAATCTAATAAATGAGGTTTGGATGAGGGTACGGCGATGACTAAAATCAACGACTCATGAACAGAGTGGGAAATTATGGGTTTTAAGCAGTTTTCCGAATGATGATCAACGATGTGGGGTCCCTCGTTATGACGAGGGACCCATCTCATTTAATGTAGCGGGAAACGATTCCAGACAAAACATGGGTACGGAGAGGAGCTCGCTAAGTTGACCGGAATGGAGTGAATTTGAGATTTCCGATGCATTATTTGGAAGAGAACTATCGATTACAAGCCAACTTTATTTACTGATTGATCAAATTCTATTGAATCTAGCTCACAGTAATCATTTATCAAAAAAATGAAAATAGTTATCAAATGATTGAAGAACAACGAGTAATTTACCTACTATACTTAGTTAACATTCATAAAATGTATCTGATGAATTATTTATTGAATACATCATATTTGGAGAAACACCGACATTTATGGCTCAACTTTAACAAGTCAAGCAAGACAAAACTTGCAAGACACCAATCCATTTGAGTGGGCAGGAAACCCAATTGGATCAAGATTGGTCCGGTTGGGTATTCGATACCATTAGGCGACAAAAGTGAAAAGTAATTTTAAAATAACAAGTATTATTTTATTATTATACATGCATGAAGATGAAGTCTCCCCCCCGGGTCTTCTGGCTGGAATTAAACTGGTGTGGAGTGGAAAGAAAGACTATGCCTGAATATTCAAACCATAATCTATTGAGCTGATAAAGTGACTTGCCTCGGAAGTTTCCTAGGATTAATCGTAAATTAAAATATAATTAAGCAGAGTGGCCAATAATAGAGAGACAAACATTAGAGAAAAGTTGATACATGTCACACATATCAATGTCCCCAAGAAAAGGATTGGACTAATCTCTTTTCTTTTCTTGATTTCATTTGCGTGACCCAAAACAATGCTTATTTCCTTTTCACTCAACCTCTTCATTTAAGACCATCTAATTATTATCATAGGTCCAACATTTAACTTGTAGTCAAAGTCCGACTGCCTTGTCAATTAAGATTTAGTTCAAAATTGGGTAATTATCAAATTTACTTTTAAAGTACAGAGTGATTAACGGATAAGATGTTAAAATATTCTTGTTAACAAAATCGTCCTCAAAATGTGATTTTGTTAATAAATTAACTTCTGGTGGGCGACCGGTCATGGAGAACGGACATCCGTTCTCGAAAAACAGTCTCCCAATTCAGAGAAATTATTCCAGAAAATAAACCAAATGATGTCGGATTAACTTGAATTTTTACTACACAACCGACATATCGTGAGGATATAGTTTGTGAAATTTCGTGATGTTTCAACACTTGTAAGATTTATTATAATTTTTTGTATGTTTTCTAGGGTAGTCAACCACGAACACAACTGATTGATATTCGTTCTATTTATAATATTGGAGTGTGAGTGCTCGCTCTCTAGACCGTGCGCCCATTCTTTTGAGAGTGGGCGTTCGTTCCCCACCTAGCTTTTAGAATGAACGTTCGTTCTTTTAAGAGAGGTTGCCCGGTCCAGAAGAGATGTTTTGGTCCACATAAAAACTGAGATCGATCTACTGCTATGGGTAAATTTGTTAACAAAACTATTCTTTAAAGTAAATTTGTTAACGAAAATATTTTAATAATATTAAATTTGACAATTCCGTTGAAAATTAAAGAATGTTTTCCAAGATTATTAAGATAGATAGGGCTGATAATTAGGTTGAATTTATTGATTAAAGTTTTAAAAATGAAGTAATTAGGTCCATGGCTGACAAATCAAACAAGCCACCCAAGTTCACTTTTGGACGACACGCCTTGTTCTTGCGTAAACAAAAACAAATGGCGCAGCCATTTGTTTGACGAATCAGCTCTCAGAAACTGAGAGCTGAGGTCGGCTGTCTCCAGAGTTTAAACTTTAAAGTTGAAATCCGAAGCTGCCTTTTTTCGTGTGTTCTTCTGTAAAGTTTTTCTGGGTAGGCTTCGTATATAAATCCAATCAGTTGTCTGAGTTATTGTTCTAAATCACCTGATCTTTCTCTCTCCTTTCTCCCTCCCTCATGCGGAAGAGTAAGACGTCACCTCGTTCTTCTCCAATGAATTTCCCCTCTCTGAGAGTCGAATTTGAAACGACCAAATGCGGGTCTTCTTCTGTCCTCTGGGGCTTGGCTTTTTTGGTTCTGCCCCTTTCGGTGGTTTACGGCGGCTTTCCTGCTACGCTTATTCCTCTTGAGAGAGCCTTCCCACCGACTCAACGAGTCGAATTCGACGATCTCGTAGCCGTGACAGAGTCAGACACGGTCGTTTCTTGCAAGGTGTTGCGGGTGGTGTAGTTGACTTCTTTGTACAAGGTTCTTCTGATCCGTATTTGGTCGGGTAAGGGGTAATTTCTATACTGGGTCTTTATATTTTTGTTTCTCTCTTCATTAATTTTACAGATTTCATTGGTTTGTTCTGTGAATTTTGAAGTAGTCCTAGTTCTTCTTGCAATTATTTTTTGTCTGTGAATTGATTATGCTTTTCGATATGTATGTGTTGTCGTCCTGTTTTGCTCATGTTCGGCGATGTTGAGCATTCAAGAGACAAGTGAGAAACAGAAAAAAAATTTAACGAAGAAAACCCACATACAAAAAAACCCTAGGATCTGGTCCGAATTGAGGAATAAGCGATAAAGCGTAAAAGCAAGCGCATGAACAACCCATTAAACCCTCATTCGTGCAACTAATTTACCCAACGTCTTGGTTCTCGTCAGTATCCAGTACTCAGGTAAGAACAATCTAAAACAGAGATTGCCAGATACTTTGCAAATTCTAACCTAAAACGGCCATGGGAACGAAAATAGTCGCTTCACAATTTCTCAAAATAAGACGTAAAAGATAACAAGAAAAGCAGAACTACACTGAGAAAGCAAGCCAGAAAAGTACTACTACCTTTAGCTTCCGGTTAGCACGAGATGCATTAGAAGAGAAAGTAAAATAAAAATAATGGCAGATGACAAAG